>WOGO01000929.1:0-20142 GCA_015342085.1 Leptinotarsa defecta | reverse complement strand
AAACTCTCTTTAGCAGCAGCGCGCGCATGCCGTAACAGTCGCGCGGAACCATATTTTCAAAGTCAAATTAAAATTATAAATAATGGAGAAAGAGACCTGCACCAAAATCCTTCAGAAACATTTTTCTAGAGGTGATTCCGAATCGAATGAGCTATCGCTCATATTTTTGAACCTTTATCTCTATTTTTCATGTTGTTTAACTTGTTGATTAGACTATACTGTATTGTGGTCAGCGGCTGGTGTAATTCACTCTAACTTTCTGCAACCTGGCCAAACCATTACAACAGAGTTCTATAGTGAGGAAATGGACGAAATCTGCCGAAAATTACGTCAGCAGCAGCATTTATAAAAACTATTTGGTAATTTTGAAATAACCGAATGACAGAAATAAATATTTTTACAGAAAATCCTCTACTTACTTTTTTAAATGTAGCTCTTCTAGGTCAGAGTTGGCATAGTATATTTCTCTGATGTATGAAATGTTCCTTCATACCTGATGATGATCTAATGATTTTTACCTTTTTATTGGTAATGTGTTTTCATTTTCAGCTGAATCCGCAACATACTGTCCCAACTTTGGTAGACGATGGGGTAGTTGTTTGGGACAGTCACGCTATAATGATTTATCTCGCAGAGAAATATGGCAAAGACAATCCCCTGTATCCTTCTGATCCTAGTAAGAGAGCCATAATAAACCAGAGATTGTTCTTCGATTCAGGAGATTTATTTTCCAAGTCTACTCCCATTGCCGTAAGTATAGTTGAATTAATAATGGAAGCATCAACATTCTGTGTTATGATTCAGAATGGAAGGGTAGAGAAGCACAATAATTACCAGACAAAAATTCTTGTTTCGATTGAATCAAGAATATTCTACTATACTTAAGATCTATTTCCTTACATGCGAAACTACAGGTGTTTTCATTACATTGAACCAAGCACAAAGTAATATAACGGGCAAGTAATAGTTTTTTCATCCCTTACATATATTTGTTTCCTCTATGGATCTGATTTTCATCAATACCTATTCAGCCGTTTTTGCGTGATTGTTCGACGGATATAGAAACATACAAATTTTCACATTTATAATATTAGGTTAGGTTAGGTTAGATCTAAAGTTAGTGGGTCTATTCGACTCTCAACCGCAACTCGCGAGGGTTTATTGTGGCTCACACCTACTACACTCGGATAAATAAACTCAGCTTCTTAACGAAGCCGATTGTGGTATTTCAGGTCAGATGTACGGATCTGCCGAACTCTAAGAACCTGAATCGGCCCCCAGCAAGGCAGGCACAAAGTATATGCTCTGCTTTTTCATCATTTTCCAAACAGAGGTGACAGTGACTTCCGAGAAGGCCTGTTAGACATCGTAGTTCATCCCTACTGTAGTCTAACAATATTTATAATATTAGTGGGATCACAAAATACATGATTCTCCAGCAACAATTTTGTGCCTTACTTTGAGAATTATTGAGTCCTATTTTTCAGGGTATGATTATATTCGAAGGAGTTAAGCAAATTCCAGAAAAGAATGCGAAAGCTCTAAGCGCAGCCTACGGTTTTCTGGAAGCTTTCCTGGAAAGAGGAAACTATGTTGCTGGAGACGCTATGACCATTGCCGATTTTAGCATATGGACTACGATGACGAATGCGTCTTGTTTCGTTCCTATCGATGAGAAAATTTACCCCAACATAACGGCTTGGATGAAACTGATGGGAACCCTTCCATATCAAGAATTGAATGCTGTTGGAGGAGGACTATTTAGGGACCTTGTGGAATCCTCGCTAGCAAAATCATAAAATGTTGATTTGTGTTTCTGTTCAATAGGCATGTTATCCTGGGTCAATAAGACACACTAGTTTTCATGATGTTTAATGATTTAATCAGGACACAACTTTATACATCAAGATTGTTGAGCGGGATGCCTCTCAATCCAAGGATGACAATGTACTGTCAAAAAAACATAGAACACAAAATACATCATACAACATACAACACGTTTATTATTTTTTTTTTCATTTTTTTTTGAATTTTTTTTAAAGTAACACTTATTTCAACTAGACTAATCACAGTTAATACAATCAGTCACTACCAGTAAAATCATTATTACAAATAAAGTCTTTCAAGTAGGTTGGCGGTTTATGTACACGTTTCAAGTTACATCTGTGGGGATTTTATTAATTATACCTGTTGAATTACAAGAGAGATCTAGATTTCAACAGATTCATCATTTCCCCTTTTTCGCATGTGTGGAAAATGTTTAAATTTATTTTTATCTATTTTATATTTAGAATTTTGAAAATGTTCGTATATTAATGATTTTTTATCCGAAATGACATGTTCGTGATACCTTATATCAAAATTTCTAGCAGTTTAGCCTGTATATATGGCGGGGCATTCACCACATTCTAGTTGATATATACCAGATCTCTCCCCTTTGTCTAATTTAGGTTTGGCAATAAATTATCTGTTTTCTAAATTTCCGGTGGATGTGTAGGACGTTTTTAGTTTGAATTTTGAAAGATAATTTTTAAATATTCTGAGAGATTCTACCGGTATAATTAATATTAACATATTTGTGTTCTGGTCTTGTGAAAATTTAATAAAGTTCTTTCATTACTGATTATTGTTGATATTTCATTATAATGATGTTAAGTAGAGTAATAGGTATTATGTTATCAACTGCCATTTGTTTAATTATTGCGATTTCACTTCGGAGGTTTTGATTAGAAAGGGGTGTTGTGAAAAATCGAGTTAAAAGAGTCTAAAGGTATTGTGCAATCCGTGAATGTGTCAACAAATATAAAACGATCGTGTGTTTTTATAGTTTTTATAGTGTATCCTCATTGAATTTCCACTAAATAAACAAGTTTTCAATGAAATAAATAAAATTATATCAGATTTGATGAATGATGAATGACATAGGAATGAATGGAACTGAGATCATTGTTTTTTATTTTTCTAAGAAAGCCCAATCACGAATTTGAGAACTTGTTGAATGTGCTGAGACAAAAATTTTCAATCTGAATATAAATTACAGATATTTTAGATCTGCTTGTTGTTGTCGTCGTTTGCCTGTTTATAAAAACACAGGCAAAACACCGAAACCTCTTGATCTTTCCGCCTGCTGACGGGACACTTCGTTGTTAAAAAAACAGTCGCCTGCGACAAAATTTTTTCTTGTTTTGACAGCTCAAGTTTGTTGTGTTTTTGTCCGTTTGGTGTAAATCCGCCTTTAGAGAGCCGTCCCCGTAGAAAACAATAGTATTACAGGGAATTAACAGTATGACCATTTCTTCCGAGTAACTAATCTTCTACCTGCAGGCAATTCATAATACCCACTTGTCATCTGAATACTTCCAATGATCGTTCGACACTTGACTTAGTCTATCGGGAAAATTACCATGTTCTAAGAAACCTTCACGGTAAACCACAACTTCTAACCGACACTGTATACAATTTGCGTTGAAAGTAACTCGGCATAATTTATGTATATTGTTGAATCTTGAATCCAAACACGTTTTTAACTTATTTAAATACACCTGAGAATGTCATTAGCAAAATAAATAGTTTTTATCGAGCTACAGATCGCATGTGTCTCGTAATTTTTTCCGTGCTCGATTGAAAATGGTGCCGAAGTGGGTCATTTTTCTAAATGCGTTTTTGGCCACATTCCTCACGGTTCACAGTTGTAATGAAGCTGTTTGTGGCCCCGTTGTGAGCAAGTGTTTGTTGATACAATCGTGTCAGTGCGATTTGAAGAATAATCGTACATGTACGGCGCAGTGCTTCACTTGCCTCGGGAGTTTATATACGGAGTGTTGCAATTGTTTGGGTAAGTTTTGCTGAATGTTATACCTGTGCTCGCAAAGCTGAGCTCTTAATCTGGCAAAGTTTTGTGACAGGCAGACTAGCATTCACGAAATACAATGCTTTCTAATGGAAATACTTAATTAAGGATCAGTGGCGGCGCAAGACCTAAATTTAATGTGGGCAAGGTACATTTCGCGAAGCCCCCTGATGGTGCAAGAAGAAGTGTTTACAGAATGAAAAACACTTGGGATTGAACATTTTTTTTTCGTGAAGAAACTCTTGAAAAGCTTTTCATTTATGTACGTTTTTGGAACATTAATCAACAAAAAACAACTCAAAAGTGAAAAATATATCATGTCTAGGTCGTCGTATGAAAACCCCAGTCAAAGTCATTGATACTACGGCTATCAGATCACGTTGTTTTAATAAAAAAATCTAAAAGTTTCTTTTTTTGCTTTTCTTAAGAATTGTAAAATTATAAGAAGTGGACTAATTCGTTCGAATAAAAATCAGATGGATTTATTACATAATAATATCACTTTATGTATTACCAACTTTAGTATTTCACTAACGTTATATATGTTTAATCACTCTATCCGTACTAATATTATAAATACGAATGTGAGTTTGTTTGTTACGGTTTTACGCGAAAACTACTCAACCGATTATCATGAAATTTAATACACATGTTCTTGGAGGTATTAGAAGTAACTTAGGATACTTAAAAAAAATTAATAATTTTTTATGTAGGATAAAAAAAATGTTTGTCAAAAAAATCTCAAAATTCAGCTACTTTAACGTCACCTAGCATTCCTGTAATGAAGTTTCAACCCTTAGTACCGTAATACCGTCGCACTGTATTATTCACAGTCACGACAATATCCAATCCAATCCAATCCAATCCAATCCAATCCAATCCAATCCAATCCCATCCAATTGACTATAGTTTCACCAATTTGGAATTTTTCTATATTTATTGTTATTTCCTTCTATTACCCCGAGTGAGTGACAGTTGTTTTGAACATAATTTTGGGCTGTACTTCAGTGCAGCGATCATGCCCACAGAGGATTGCGATATATCAATCGAAAGAGGTTTTGAAAGGAACAGATTGGTAAGGATTTTGGAGGAAATGATTATTTAAAAGAATATTTGAAATAAATAACTCGATATTTTAACGTAACCCTAACCTTCCCCAACCCCAACCTAACCGAACCTAACCCTAACCTATCTTAGCCTAGCTTCACCTCACTCAACCTAACCTAATCTAACCCCAATCTAACCTGACCTTGTCTAGCCAAGCCTAGCCTAACCTTACCTATCCCAACCTTACCTATCTTCAATCTTACCTAACCTAAAACTAACTTAGTCCAGCCTAGCTCAACCTAACCTAACCTAACCCAATCCTAATGTAACCTAGGCTCACCTTAACCTAGTCTGGCATAGTGTTACCTTACTCAACCTACCCTAACCCTAATCTAACCATATCTGATCCTAACACTAACCTAGCCTACTCTAACTTAGTTTGGCCTACCCCAACCTAACCTAACCCAACTCCAATCTAACCTAATCTAACCCTATCCTAGCTCACCCTATTATACCCTAACCTAACTTAACCGAACCTAATCTAACCTAATCTAACTCCAATCTAACCTAGCCTAACCTAAAATAACCCCAAGCCACCCCAACCCAACTCAACTCAACCCTAACCTAGTCTAGCCTAACCAAATCTAACTCAACCTCAATCTTACTTTACTTGACCCTAATGTAATCCAACCCCAACCTAGCCTAGCCTAGTCTTACCTAACCTAAATACAATCTAACCTAACCGAACCCTCACCTAGCCTAGCCTAGGCTAAGCTAGCATTCCCTAACCCCAAACCAACCTCACCTAACCCAAACTTACCCTAATCTATCCTATCCTTACCTAATCTTACTCAACCCCAATCTAACCTCACTCGACCCCAATCTAAGCTAACCCCAGCCTATCCCGGCATAGCCTTACCTAACCTCACCTAACCTAACCAAAATCTAACTTAACCTAACCCTAACTTAGCCTAGCCTAACCTAACCTAACATAACATAACTCAGAGACGATCAGTTACAAAGCCATGTTTCGACATCGATCCCCATAATGAATTCGTCTCCTGTTTTTCAATGCAGATTTTACTGCAAAGCAACTATATGGATTTGTGATTCAACACCAAGCAATGCCTGAACATGCCTGAAAGTAAAGCGAGTTAGATTTGTCATGGGATAGGTAGCGGATTCTACTCAAAAATGGGACATAGACTTTGCTTTCCGGTAATTAATTCTGATTGAATCCGCAACGCCAGATGGTTGGTGAAAATGTATCGGAAGTGAAAGCTCATTTTTTTTTCTGTTCCAGACATGTGTCCAAAAACAGCAGATGATTTGGCAGTAGTGAACAAGGCGTCAAATGTTGAGGATATAGTAGAACCGGTTCCCCAACTTTTTGAAGCTTTAGTCGAAACATCAGACCCCCTTCATACCTGGACAAGTGAAAAAATTCAGGTTCAGTTCAGTATACGGAAGAATAATCAACTAGGTGAGTTGGCTGTATTGCTTTTGAATAATATATATAACAAAGTTGGAATTTATTGTTTTTGAACACCCGTTCAGAATGAATCATGGAAAAGTTGCATATTTCATAATGAATTTCTGAAAAATTTACTTTTGAGTTAATACTATTTGAAATGTCCCATTTTTTCTTGAAAAAAACACAATTGCTTTCTTGACTACGTTTCGAATTTGATTAAATTCTTCTTCAGTGCTCGAAAAGTAGGTTTTTCGTGAGCCCTGTACAAATGTACCGCGAAATTTGAAAAATTACCTTTGCTCATTTTTGAAAAATGAATATTAGGACGAAGCTCACATAACAAATAATAATTTGAGCAAATCTATCGAAAATAATAATAGGATAGATTAGAACTTGACTTGTGGTTGCCACTGAAGAGTTTATATTGGCCAAAAGGGGAAAACGTTATCCCAAAGAATGAAAGATCATAGTTGTAGTTTTTCGAAAGTTGAGACCTTACTTGCAAACCATTAGGCAGAGAATAGATTAAAAAATTCTGAAAATTCCCTAGATCAATGAATACAGCTAAATATTTCTTCTTATGCGGAAAGTGGAAATTAGTTGCTAGAGTAACGCAAAAGGTCATACTATTCAAATTGCTGACTCGACAGAATGTTGCTTGAATCCATTTTTCCTCTGTCTTCGTGAGAAGAGTTCGTTTAGCATTCTCTTCGTTATAATTATCTTTTTCTTTGCAGATGGAGACGGAGGTATTGAACACCAAATGGTTTCTGTGAATTGTTCAGTAGCCTACTGGATAAACTGTATGAGTTACAAGAAATGCAGGGATGCCTGTATCTCAATGGGAGCATCCAGTTTCAGATTTTTTCACCATGGCTGTTGCGAGTGTGTTGGTAGTACCTGTATCAATTATGGTATTAGCGAAAGCAAGTACGTATATATTCAATTACTTCAATATTAACATATGTCACAAAAAGGATTTGAAGCTTTATAACTCCTATTTATTATATGCGAGCGCTTTCGACAGCTGGTCATGCTATCATCTTTAAGGCTTTACTCAAACTGAACGTTTTATCCTCTTGTTTGTTCTTTTATGCGCTCAGAACGCCTTAGTGCAGATACTGCAGGTACTGTAGGTGAATTTGTCTGTATTTGCCAGTTACTGCGATCATACCTACAAAGGACTGCGGTATATCAATCAAAAGGGGGTTCTAGAGGAAAATATTGGTAGGGATTTTGGAGAAAATAATCATTCAAAAAACTATTCGAATTATGGAACTCAATATTTTAATCTGACCCTAACCTAGCCCCAATCTAACCGAACCTAACCCTAACTTAGCCTAGCCTTACCTCACTCAACCTAACCTAACCCCAATATAACCTTACCTAACCTAGTCTAGCCTAGCCTCACCCAACTCAACCTAACCTAACTCCAATCAAATCTAACCTAAACATAACCTAGCCCAGCCTAGCCCAACCTAACCTTACCTAACACAACCCCAATGCAACCTAACCTAACCTCAACCTAGTCCAGCCTGTCCTTCCCTTACTTAACCTAACCTAACCTCAATCTAGCCTTACCTCACCCTCACCCTAACCTAGCCTACCCTACCCTGACTTAACCTTATCTAACCTAACCTTACTCCAATCTAATCTATCCTAACCCTAACCTAGCCCAGCCTATCCTAACCTAACTTAACGTAACCTAATATAATCTAATCTAATCTAATGTTACCCAATTTGACCCAACCCTTACTTAACCTAGCATAGTCTAACCTAACCCCAAGCCAACTTAACCAACTTGAACAAACTGAACATTTTATCCTCTTGTTTGTTCTTTTATGCGGTCAGAACGCCTTAGTGCAGATACTGTAGGTACTGTAGGTGTTTGGGTTACATCAGGTAATATCCTTTGTGTTGGATCTTCTCTAGGTTTAAAGTTTCTAGGAGTGTGTATTGTTTTGTGTAGTATATTAAATGTTAGGTCTTGTTGTGTTTTTATATATGAATATATGATCTACACAAAACAATAGACACTCCTAGAAACACTAAACATAGAGAAGATCCAACACAAAGGATATTACCTGATGTAACCCAAATACAGGTAAATTTACTTACAGTACCTGCGGTATGTGCACTTAGGCGTTCTGACCGCATAATAAATATGAGTTATGAAGCTTTAAATCCTTTTTGTGACATATGGTAATATTAAAATACTGAAAATAAAGGAAAATTAGGTGCATCATTAAAAAAAAATAATTATCTACAAACTGGTTTCTGAAATGTTGAACATAATTACAAAAAACCCTTAACATACGATTTTTTGGACGAATACACAGAGACAAATAAGAAAATTGGATAACTGAATATAGAAAAAGAAATAGAAAATTTATTTCATTTTTGTTATGGGATTTTGTTATGCCATATTTTCAAATGTCTCACTTAACATACATTCGAATAGTTCTCATAATTTTATGTAATAAATGAGGTTGTTTTATTTTGCGAAGAAATGAATGAATTGTTCAATTTGCAGATGTCAGAAGTGCTCCATAGACGATGAGCCTCTAACAGTTGACGAAAATGATCTAGATTATGGAGAAGAAGATTATGAAGAATGAAAAAAAGACGTTAGAAATGCATTTTCCTTTAAAGAAATGAAAGCTCTGGAAATGGCTGCCAACTGAAGTAATATAGTCAAAAAATGAATGAACGAAGTACAAATTTCATAGGTGAATTGAAGATGATATAGTTTTTAGGAGAGATTAGTTTCTAGGGAAAAATAGCTGGAGAAGTGAAAAGCCAAAAACATTTTCTTCTCCCAAAAATTTCGTGAAGTTTTATATTAGACGTTCATTCTTTGAAACTGTTTTTGAAACTCTCAGTTGGTTTGTAATCAGGGACCTAGGAAAAATAATTGAATACCTTTATGTACAAAATAGTTTATTATATATACATTCATAAACAATATAGTATACTGTAACATGTTTTCACAATTGGGCTCATTACGATTGCAATTTGAATATCAACAGATTACGATTAACATCAATAGTATCACAAAAATCTCACAACATTTAGATCACACTTTGGAAATTGTTTATATATCGATAGTCAAACTGCAATCTTTTGAGTAAAAACATATAGTATACTATTAAATAATTGACTTTTCTCTGTACAATATAAACGAGGTTTTATTAAAATTTATAGTATAAAATCATTACACAAGTTCGTATGTAATTTTTACATTGTAATTTCCATTCACTCGTAGAATTATAAATAATTTGTTGTTATAACAAATATATATTTTTCTTTAAATAGTGTTGAATTCATAAAACTCCAACATAAAACTTTTTTCAGTTCAGCGGAGAAAGATATATTCAATTTCCAACAATTTGAGTAAGGTTTATGGTACCAATATTTTTCAGCGTGGAGAAAAGTTTCGAAATCAAGGCAAACTTGAAAATAAAACACTCTCATGAACGAACAGCAGAATGATTGTTCAAAACTTATAAGGTTGTAATACGTTTTAAATATTTTCTATTCTATGTCAGATCGATGTGAGTAGTAGTTTTCAAAATAATATTATGATGAATATTTGTAATACTTCTCTTAAGGTGTGTCTTTTTTGGTCTATACTGGTACAATTTCTCAAGTATATTTTCACAAACACCCCGTAGGTACATGATTCACCTATAGAGTCCTAGAATCACAACTCAGACTCTGGTAGTGGTACCTGACTGAAAGGGTCATTTTGGAAACTATGTCAGAACTTTTTAGCAAATTTGTTACTGTACTGTTGACCTCGCAATCGCATGATACAAACATTTTTTCTTCATTTCTCAATCAAAGAGAATGAACCCTACGTAGAAGTCATTTTAGATCCAAGAAACATGGAAAACATGGATATGGAGTTTTAGAAGAATAACCCAGGGTTTTCCAGTAGAAACGTGGAAAAGCATGGATATGAAGTTTTAGAAGAATAACCTTTACGTATAGGTTATCTTAGATGCAGGGTTTTCCAGTAGAAACATGGCAAAGCTTTAGAAGAATAACCCCTACGTAGAGGTCATCTTTTATCCAGGGTTTTCCAGTAAAACACGGAAAAACATGGATATGAAGTTTTAGAAGAATAACCTTTACGTATATGTTATCTTAGATCCAGGGTTTTCCAGTAGAAACATGGTGAAGCATTAGAAGAATAACCCCTACGTAGAGGTCATCTTCGATCCAGGATTTTCCAGTAGAAACACGAAAAAACATGGACTTGGAGTTTTAGAAGAATAACTCCTATATAGAGGTTACCTTAGATCCAGGGTTTTCCAATAGAAACATGGAAAAGCATGGATATGAAGTTTTAGAAGAATAACCTTCACGTATAGGTTATTTAAATCCAGGGTTTTCCAGTACTAACATGGTAAAACATGTTTTAGAAGAATATCCCCTACGTAGAGGTCATCCTCAATTCAGGGTTTTCCAGTTGAAATACGAAAAAGCATCTATATTATTGTAGTTGTGAGTCAAACTATCACTTTACTGCTTGAATGTCACATTGAATGAAAATCTGAAAACAACCTGACATAAAGTGCCAATTGAAAAACAAAAAACCTCTGACTATTCTTCAAAGTTCATTTAATATCAATACACAATTCATTGTCTTCATTTTCGGAGACTGAACAGTGACTGACATGAACATTGAAGACTGATGATGGAAAATGTCATGGGCAGAGCATAATGATGATTAGGTAAGAAATGAAGATATCATCATTGCTGATAACTTCACATTGATACAAGCTTCGAGCAATATTTTTGTGGGTTTCGAGCCATTACGGGATTGAAGGAAACGAGATAGTGGACCAAGAGGTCAAATAGCATCTCACAATGTCAGCGAGAATATACTGGCGAGATCTGAAGGTTTCAAAAACCGATTCAGAAGTATAATAGATACAGAATGGGAGAGAACTAATGCAAAATTGTGAGATATCAAGAACAATCTGATAGTGTCTCTCAGGTAAGATCAGGATTGGCCATAGAAGTCTGACATTCATAAGCTGGCTGGCAATAGACAACCAATATGTGAACATTATGAAAATATACTGACTGCAAAACATTTGAGGGCATATATGAAGTGAAAATATGTTACAAACAATTAGAACACCAAGTTCTTAGTATTGCAATTCCTGTGAAACTCTGGTTTATATAAACAATTTGACTGGGCCACACATGTTTGACCCGAGAAAAGAAAAGTCGTTGCCTTCTGGCCCACACAAGAAAGTGATAATTTAAAATGATTTCAAGTGGCTTTGGTCTTCTAGACTCTCAATTCCGGATATGATGAGATTGTTTATTAATTTTGATTCATTGAAGTTTTCCAAAATTTCTGTTTGCTGTTTATTTTCTACCAATTTATTAGGAATATGATAGCCTTAAAATCAATCTCACCTGTAACTCAACATAACCTCTCTAAATTTGAATCTTGACAAGAAATACAATGAAACTTGACTATGTTATATATAATACTAATATTTTGCAGTCTGATAAAGAAGTATATTGTGTCACACTGAGGGTATCTGTATAAATGCTTTATATCAACAAAATAAATGCAAACCTTCCCAAGACTGCCAACTTTCATTCGAAATTGCGTGAAGGTGTCTCTTGAGCTATTGGTTATTGCAGTGGATGTAATGTCTAGAATGAATATTCTGATGAACAGCTGGAGGTTGCTGATCTCTGTGAAAACTTTCAATTGTTGGATTTTTTTTGGAAAATCAGTGTTTGAAAACTGCAACTGTAAACTAAGAGAATCAGTGCAAGCTCATGAGTATTAAAATTTCAATTTCAAATTGATCAAAATTGAATATACCCTTCACGAATAACCTCCACAGTCCCTCAAGAAGTTTTTGACTGCTAGTTTCGACTATACAGTTTCGACCCTTTACTACACACTCAGCTGCGTCACATTAACACCTCCCGAACTGATTAATGGTGCAGTGTCCATCACTCTCTTCACTAGTATCGGCGATTTGGACTCTATAGACCACGGATCCAGAAGTTGTGAACCGTTGTGGTGGGGCAGAGTATTACTGTCACCGAATTTCACGGACTTCCGGGATCCTCTTCTTGTACTGCCGATGTTGGGTGACAGGATGTCGGGGATGATGATCGATGGGGATGGTGCTGAAATTTTATCGAAGGTTATTCAAGTTTCTAGTTATTTATTCATGTATTGACTTCAGGGGAAACCCAACACAACCCAACCTGAACCATAATCATCTCTACAACAATTGATCGAAATTGGTCGCTTAGATGAAATACCCCTAACCTAACCTCAACCTCAATCACCCATTTCATTCGTACTCTTTCACAGAGTTCAAATATGAAATATTGAAACTTGCATGCCTTAGAAATCGAAAATAGCAATAATCGGAGTTGTGAGGACAACAAACACCCTGAGGAGAAAACTTAACCTAAGCTAAATTCAAGTCAAACCTACTGTAACCAATGTTAACCTCAGGAATCTACAGAATATAATTGATCAAAATCGTTGAGCTGAATCCAACTCAAACTTAAGCCTAACCTGATCTAATCTCAATCCTGATCATCCAACTTTGAACTTAAAGCTAACCCAAACCCTAATCATCCAACCTCAAACTTAAATCTAACCTTGATATTGATCATTCATCTCAAACTTATATCTAACCTAATCTAACCTGAGCCCTAATCATCCAATCTTGAATTTGAACCTAACCTTATCTAACATAAACCCTAATCATTCAACATCAACTAAAATCTAACCTAAATCCTAATCATCCAATCTCAAACTTGAACCTCACCTAGTCTAACCTCAAACTTTGAATACCCAGTCTGAAACTAAAAGCTAATCTAACCCAGCTTCAACTCTGATTATTATCCAACCTCTAACTTGAATCTAACATTATTAAAACTAAACAATAAACATCCATCTTATTTTCATCTATAGAGAATGCCTTTCTGAGTTATATTTTGATGATGTATTCAAAAATATGAATATCAACAAAATGGTGAATGTAAGTCTGAAATTGAAATGTGGAATTCAGCTCTAGCGTTCTTCTCAACTGTAGGAAAGTAATCAGAACTGACTTTTATAAAAGATTTGACTGGAGAAACTTCATTTCATACAACAAAAAGGCTATTATGATTTCAGCTTGTCCTATACAAATTTACATGGGTATTGTCGATTGTTGGAAATTTTATTTTCAGTTTTGAAAATGAAATTGCAATAACTTTCACTTTTGGTTATTATGAAGTATAAATTAACATGTGGAATCATACATTTCGTGGAAAGCCATCTGAAATAATAGTACAAATATCACTGACAAAATGCTTCATTACATTTATAGACTGGCAATAGTAATGAACCGATATTAATTGATGTTATGAATATGTTCCAAACCGATTTAATGACGTGTTCCATCACGAGTGTATGAATGAATTTGTTTTGACGAAATGTTGACTTTGGACCATTATTCCATGAAATATAGATGAATGCGCTTTCCAATAATGATACAGATAGAACATGTTACAATTGAAGAAGTAGAATATCACATTTGTAGTGTATGTACTAATGCAGGATTTGTTTCATTTAATTGCTCCTCACTATACATCAACAACAGCCGAAAATCATCAAATCTCCTTATAATACTCCCCCTGCACCAATGGTGATTTGGTGATTCGATTGATAGGTACTATGAAAACTTACCTGGCCCCGTAGGACTTTGGGTTGGCGTAGGTTTTGTTTCGTAGTAGGTGACAGGTTTTCTGGAACTCATGAAACTGGTCGCTGTTGGTTGAGAACTATAATGCACATTTGGTACCTGAAAAGATATCAAATGAATTATCATGATTTAAATATAGTATCAGTGATCACAAGGTGAAGAGTTGAAGAATTCAATAAATTATTAGTGTTTTGAAATATAACTTTGAGCCTGGATGTGGGTTATAATTTCCACAAGTCTCTTCCATATTTCTGAAATGTATTCAATTGAACTTTCATTTGATTTTTAATTGAAAAGCTTGTCAATGGAGGATCTATTATTTCATTAAGTGGCATTGTTGAAGAAGGAATATAACATTGAATATTACCCTGTATAATTGGTCATCTAAAGTTCTACCTCTTCCTGCCTTTAATTCTTGGTATTGCGATATCACACAAAGCAAACTGTAAACCTGAAACAAAAAACGGCGAATATCACTTAAATGTTAGTCTACTGATCATATAAACGTTTTGCGTGTGTCGATACATTTATGAAACACAACTCATTTTTGTTCATGCTATTTGTTTGTTACTCCCACTTACATGTAAGGAATTCAAAAAGAAGTCTATAGTTATTATTATTGCTGCAGTAGGATTCCACTGGAGCTGAAACAAAAAATAGTGTGAACACAAAAAAAAGTTTCATTTGAGACATACTAAAATAAATTACAAGTTGTTCTCATTTTGACTGACAGATATTGGAAGAATGAAAATCCAAATCATATATTGGGAAGACTGATATATTTTATAAGCCTATTTCTCGGGATTCAATCACTTCAAACATTTTCTGCACTCGTCAGAGCATGTTTTACATACTATAGATATACCGAAAAAAAAAAGATCTTTAGTAAACAAATTGTTGTCAACAACGGTTACAAGGTAGATATTATCGACTAGATTCTTTCCGAAAAGCTACAAAAACAAGTCATACACAAGGTCTTTTCCACTTCAAGAACCGATAGTAAGTCACATTGACATGTTTTGGTTAACCTTCCACAAAAATCGCCTGTTTTTTGAAAAGGCTTGAACGTAGATTACAGAACGAATAGTAATTTAAGCAAATTTATCGAAACAATGATGGATTGGATATATCAGAAGTATACTCGACTTTGGCTTCTTACCAAGAACTTTATATTGGCCAAACAAGAAGAGCCTTTCCCAAAGAATGAAAAAACATAGTTCATAGTGGTTTCTTGAATGTGAAATCCAATTTCATATTTGCAGACCATGCTTTGCCAGAGGGGCACAAGTTCAACAACAACTATGAAATATTTCATTTGAAATATTCCATGTTTCAAACTCAATCATTCTAAATTATTGGAAATTGATAGATTCAAGAGATAAATTTAAGGATTCTGAACATTTGCTGAATGACCGAATAGAATAGTATTTTTTTTCCTAATTCCAATGTGGAAATTGGTAATTAGTTTATCAGATGTCCATACAACGAGTTGATGATTTTTTTAATAATATTTGAATGTTCAGTTGGTTTATATCTGAACTCAGGAGAAATTATCTGCCGTTCTAACCAATTCCATGTTTATTCTTCAAAAATATCGGTTCCAAAAACCTGTACGTTCGTTCCAAGTTTCTAATTTCTCTCTCCAGAAAAAACTGAACGGGGTTGTGTCTGTGGTATGTTTCAATGGAAAGTTGAGGTATAATTGAAAAAGAGTTTGAGACAGACCTCACTGGAATCAATGTGCCAATGATTTTTATGTTTTTCTGTTCATTAGAAACCGTCGCCGAGCTCCCCAATTCCTCCAACCCCAAATTCGCTTCCCTCGTATTCTCTGTCACCGCTGCAGAAATCTCTGCAGGTTAATTATATTTTTTTTACGAAACTGGTAGAGTTATTGATAAGTCCTGCTCCAACGTAACGAAATTAATTCGCAGTGTTATAATCCTTAATGTTGGGCAGGCGGCAGATTTTTTACAGGGCCTTTGTCGACCTGCCGACTCGTACTTAATTTAATTTGTATCGCCTGGATGTATCAGCACAGCGTAGGGTTTTTCAGGCTTTTACATGAGGGTTGATTTATGAAACACAGTTGGATTTTTCATATACACGGCTTAGTTGTGAATAAACTGGATTCCTTTGTGAATATTTTTTTATGATGAAGACATCTGAAAGGGTGAGTGTCTGTGATGTGAAAACATTGTTCAAGGGATTGGGATCTCTGGAAAATTAATTACACCACCGACTATTCCCTCTCTCTCTCTCTATATTGGATGATCGTTACTTCCTATCTTCAGGCAACCGACTATTCCTTTTCATTTTGTAGGAGTGTGATTGAGAAATTGGTAAGGGTATTCTTTCTGTGACATTCTTGAAAATTTCTACGTTCACATGATCACGGATACATATTTGAGATTACAATTTGTAGGGGCCTGTTCTCTTGTGCATCCAGCAAGATGGTGTTGATCTGTAGTGATAATTCTCTTCATTTTTACTCAACTTGGTTACTGTTTTTGAAACACCTATTCTTTTAAATTTTATGAGTGCTTTTCACATCATACACCAGTTATATGTTCTTTAATCTAAATGGTTTTTGAGGTTTCTTATACATAACTTTTCGAAAGAACCAATTCCACCCATTTCATGTGTTTTCACAACTTTTTATACATACATATCCATAGAGTTTGTGATGAAAAGCGAGTAGAGTTTCCAAAGCTCGACTGTAATACTCTGCGCCAAATTTTTATCTATTCTTGGCCCCTAGTTAAACTGTTTCTGAAATTTTTAGTCGTTGGAAGTTTCGGCGTCGCTTTGAAGCCATTATCAAGAACTGTAACATTGGCTACATTGCCGTACTCCACTCAATTTGACTAATTTTAGGTGAAAGTAGGCCATGTATAACAGAAAATTCATTTTTTAATCAGTTTTCCATTGACCTATTTGAGTATTCTCACCTTCCATAATCAGGAAAAACTTTTTGTTTTTTCACAAAGGTTCCGTCAGTAACTTGTCGTTTTGATCATTTCTCCTAACAAAACGGAGCTAAGAAAATATACAGATATTTATCTCAACGTATCGAATGTTATAATCTGCCGTGGTCTTCAGAATTCGGAAAAATCTAATGATACTTGCAGTTTTTCTCTTTGGTTCGCAGTAGTTAATTTAACACGGTTATAGATCATGATGGACACATACCATCCGCCATACCATCCAAAGCTGAATCAGAAGGTCTTAGAGGTCATTTGGAGGTCTTGTCTTGTAATTGAGTTGTCGACAATGACCAAAGGGTTTTTAGTTCATGTGTTCTTCCGTTAATGACCGATGTCGCTGCTGTCGTTAATGAATGTGGTCAATCAGAAGGGCCCTAATTTTCAACCCTAATGTGATGGGCACAATGAGTAGTTGACAGTAGCAACACTTCTTGTACATCCTTCATGATAGTTCTCGTACATCATTGATTGTTTGACAATGGCCAGAGGGTTTTAGATGATGTGATACGGTGGTTCGTTGATTGAAGATGTCGCTGTTGTCTTCAAAACATGTGAATGTAGTTTTCAAATGTGGAATACATAAATGATTCTTCGAACTGACGTCCCTCAGATTGGGGTCCATTTGCAATCATTTTCTTCTTGTTCCTTTCAACTTCATGTTCACCATCTGATTTCAACGTGTGATCTGACAATTTCAATCCTGTTATTCGTATAATTCTGATGTGATCTTGATCTTAATCTGATTCTTGATGTGCGAGTATAGTTCTCAGTGTATTTTCTCTAAGAACTCCAAAATAATTGCTTCTTCAGATTGCGGAAAATAAAAATACCTAAAATGGTCGATAAAAATATCAAACTTTTTGTGATGATAGATCCAGATCTTATAGAAATTGTACTGATACTGTATAGATGTAACAATATTCTTTTTTCTCTAGCCAGATTTTTTTTGACTTTCCACTCTGCCCATTTACTTCAATATTTTTTTGTATATTGTTTCTTTATGTTGTTATATCAGGCGAATGAAGACGTTATTATTATTATTATCAAGCGAGTAGTATGTAAATTTTCCTGTAATAATCTAATCGCATACCCAATGACCCGTTGGAATTTACGGGAACTATTCCAATTATTCAAATACATAGAGTCCCGCAGAAAACCAATTTCCCGACCGGGACAAGTAAATATATGGAAATGAGTTGGAAGTGATACATTTGTGTAATCCCGCATAAAAATCTCAATTCTGCGGTCTCGTTTGCAACGAAATTATGTTACCATGATATCGTATCGAGAAATTGTCGGAAAGTCGTTCGATAGCGACGTAATCCAAATGATTTTATTTAGAAGGAAGTTGAGGAAGCTCACATAAAGTTGCGATTTGATGCTGCGTGAAAATCAAACGACGTGTCGAGGCAGCAGAATGATTTTTTGAAATAGGTTACCACATTTACAATTCTTGAGTACAAGGATGTATTTAAATAATTGTAGCCTAATATGTCAATGAATGAAGGCCATTTATTATCAAGCTCATTTATTAATATATAAGGTCCTTTAACAAGGACCCGAACTTTGACAATTGATAACAGCAATCTTGTTAAAGCAACATCTGTCAAATTAGTTGTTATACATTCAGACTGTTTTGCCAAATCACCTGAGACAACTATATCTTTCAACAACACGTGGAAATAATGAAACTGTTTTATCAAAATGGGTGTCCAGTGTCATGATTGGTCTATCTATAAAATCAATATCTTCTAGACATTTTTTTCAGTTGAGAAAAGTCATGGTAGTAGGACGAAGCTATTTTTAGGGGGTGTTCGAGTAAATAGAAGCAAATTCTGGACAACTTTAAAATACAAACATTTTTCACCAGGCTTATATGAATTATTTGTTTGTTCAACTGCGTATACCACGTGGATTATTATAAAATGGAATGGATTATAGGTAAACGTGAAAGTAAACAATGTTGTTTACTTCACATATTAAGTGAAAACTAATGGAATGGATGTTAAAAATATTAATTGGATGTGTGTAACATGCAGGCTAACAAAAATTTGACTAGATTACAAATTCAATTTCTTGGCGTTGTTGAATTTTTTTGCCTCGCTCAATCCAAACTCCTCAAATGATTTTGACAAGTTTGATTTTTTAATGAAAATAATACCTCATTATTTTTCGATATTTGAGAATTGAGCTTCGAACTGTTACCAACTCTATTCTCTCAATCATGTTTTGGAAAACGAAGCATTTTATTATTTTCCAGCGTTACTATGAATGGACAGCGCTAAAGTTCGATTGTACGGTAAATTTTTGATTGGTATTCAGTACTAATAATTATACAGTGCATTTATTTAATACTCCCCCTTATATTTTTTGAACGGGTCAACACAAAAAATTTTAATTTGGGATAATGATATTAATGCATGAATAATTCTTTTTGAAGTTAAATTGACATATGAAACTTTCAAGATGGCGACAGGACGCCATCTGCGAAAAAAAAATTAATGGAAAGCGGGATCTTATGACACATCATTTGGAAGCTCCTGACGAATAATCCACACTCCTAGAATATGAAGTCAATATCTTCACCTACTACAAAATGGCGGAACATTTAATAATTTCCTGAAGACAAACACATTAATATCTATATTTCTAGAAATATTCTTCTTTATCTGCCATATGGCAGTTCCAACAACCCGATAACGTTTGTTAAGATATTTTTTGTTTATAGAAACGATAAAAAATGTCAGTACGACAATGAACATCATTGTTCAGTTAGAATATTCTCATTCAAATTGAAGAGGTTATATTTTTAGAGGTGATTATTTTTGAGAAAGAAAGTTTTTAGCTTTTAACTACTCCATCTTGACACAAAAAAAAAGGATGAGGAAATCTTCCGAAGAAAGGAATGAAGTAATCAATTTCAAAATAAGTAACTCTATACATGGATGTGTAGATCATGCAAAGAAGTAACTTTCAGACACAAACTGAAAGAAAGTCCTCCTGAAACAGCTACTTTCATATAAACATTGAATTATA
>WOGO01000928.1:0-20151 GCA_015342085.1 Leptinotarsa defecta | reverse complement strand
ACTGTTGTCCATACAGATATGAAACCGTACTATAAGAAAATCCTCACTGAATTATGGCAAGATCAATGGAATGGGTCTTGCAGTAAACTTTCCAAAGTGTACTTCCATGGATACATATCCCGATAAGTAGGAAAACTCAGGTCATAATATCTCACCTGCGAATAGGCCACACTCGCCTCACCCATGGATACCTCATTGCCGGCGACACTAGCCCTATGTGTGAAGTGTGCGACTCTCCAATAACTGTTTACCATATCTTAACAAAGTCTGTGCTATATTCCAACGAAAGACTAACTCATGGTATCCCGCCTTCAATTGGCAACGCAGTAGGACCTAACTGTAATATTGAAAACATTGTAAAGTTTTAAGAAAACTTGTTCAAACTTATAATAATACCACTGCAATTGATGCATTGTTCAGTCGCTAATAACTCTGGATGATGCGACTTTGAATGAAGTAATAAAAAAATCGTTATTTATATAAAGAATTCAAAAATGTATCCCATTCTGTCATATTCATTTTTGGCTCTAACTATATCATTCTCATACGTCATGAACAGAAACTTCATCACGGAAATTCCCAGGAGAATAATAACAACAACGATGGAATTTCGAATGAACCGGGTGATGATAGATTCTGATTAGGGTCGAAATAAAGGTAGGAAAGTGCATGAACTACAATGTTCGACCTCGGCAGGGCTCACAGAAACGCTAATCTCATTATGCATGAACACATGAAGTGGGTGCTGCATACTTAATTTATACAGTTTACGGCTGAATCTCCTTATCTGCTGATTTTCAAATCACACGATTCGTGAAATCGATGTTCAGCCACAATAAAAACAATGAATTTCAACTAGAATTTTCCTAGCGAAAACTGTTTTTTTCAAGTGAATTTTAACTGGAATTTTTCTAACGAAAACTGTTTTTGTTTTTCAAGGTATTATATATCACCGACTACCTAAATTTGATTAGGGACTTTTTCATTTTTTTAAGTTGGTGCAATCGTCTCGAACATATGTTCACAGTTATAGATATTCAGCATGTTTAATTTGTTGGTGAGAGGCATAAAAGAGTTCGGCGTTTTTGGCCATCGAAAAAAATGGATCAATGAATTTGCTTCTTCTCAAATTTTATTTAAAAAATATAAGTAAGTGCTCAAAAACACTTGAAATGTTGACAGTGGCATACAGTGATTGTACTCTAAGACAGAAAAATGTTCACAAGTGGTACAAGCTTTTCATTGTCATTTTAGAAACGGCTTACTCAAAATTTCCTCATGTCTCTTCTAACTATTCAGACTTTCGAATCATGCGTATATAGTTATAAAATCGAAACCAAAGTTCAATCACCAATATGGAAGAGCCCAGGAAAGTCGAGGCCAAAAGAAGCACACCCAGTTCCATCAAATATCATAGTTTTGCTCACTGTTCTTCGATTACCGTAGTGCGTAGTGCATCAGAAGTTCTTGCCAAAGTGGTCATATGGTCAATAAGGAGTTATGCGCCACTTGAGAGAGGCAATACGAAAAAATTGACCGGTATTGTGAGAAAACACCTGCTCACACGTCATTGCTTGTTCGTAACTTTTTGGCCGAAAAAACATCATAATCATGCCACGATCAATTTGACTTATAGAAGACTTTCAGTAAACTGTTTTGAAGGAAAGGCTAATAATTAAGAATCGTTTTGGGCAGCTGAAACGACGCTTTCCTTTTCTTCAATATCGTTGTTGCGTTACGCCTTTAAGGGGTATAAATTTAGCTTGAATCATTTTACACAACAGTGTTACATATATCCCCAATTATTTCGAAAAGCAAACCGGAGTTCAGGAAATGCTATTATTCTCTGATTAATTCCAAGCGCTGGAAGAGAAAGCCTTTAAAATTTGTAATTTCCTGCGGCGTTGAGATTTGCACGAATATTCCGAGTAAATGACTGGTGTTCTCGCTCTGAAAGAAGCTTATTCAATTGTGAATCACAACCCTTGATAGGACGTTTGATTTATGCTCCATAATCAGGTCAGAATCATAGGAGAGCTGAGCGAAAAACTAAGTGATTTATGCAGAACATTCCCTTTCAATTAACTAGGTTTGGGTGCCAAAGCATCTGTATGAATAAATAATACTTTGCAAAATTTGTTGGAGTGTGACAAGGATTCATCACATGAAAATGCTCATACAAGTGTTGAATTTGTTTTAAACAGAATGTTTTAATTCATTGCATAATCAAATTTTAAAAATCGCTAAAACTGTGCGTGCTCGGAAACGAAGCACTTAGAGTGGCTTTAGTCAAGAATGAAGTACTTTGATTTCAAATAATAGAAATACTTAGAAACGTTAGTGCTGAAAATGTATGCCTAAATAAAAAGTATGAGCATGATTTTTTGTGAAACATTGTGAAACTGAGGTGCACATGAAGGATATTTAGATATGTTAAACTAAGTAAATGAATCTGATATTTTTCATAAAGATTTCAATTCGTAGGTAATTCGGGATTGTACTTCATTTTATTGTAGGCTTGACTATTATTTAAATTCTTATTGAACGTAATTTTGTCCAAACTATTTTTCTTAAACGGTAATTTTCATTGAAACATAATTCCTCGACATATCCCTATCAGCATAAAGTAGCAGCACTGAATAATATGCTTCACAGAGTACTGAATATTCCACTGACAGAAAGTAATTTTCAGGAAGAACTAAGTTTCATCAAACACATTGCTATCAACAATAGTTACAAAATAGATATTTTCGTCTACATTCTATTAAAAAACTTACGAAACCGAGCAATGAGCCTTTTTCCTGAGAATAGTACAGCGAACCTGTCACGAGAGGCAGCACTAACAGTATAAACTATTCACATGTAAAACAGTGTTATTTACGTAATATTAATGTATTATTTCAAAATATAAATCTGATATAGAAAATTATTTTGTACTAGTATAATGCCAACAAACCATTGCTGTTTTGCGAATTGTACGTCGGATAATCGATATCCGGAAGAAAACTGTTTTTATACCATTTATAAAACCTCATATTGATGAGGTTAGATGTAAGAAATGGATACATGCTTCGAGAAGAGTAGATTTAACAGTGCAAAAAATAAATAAATATTCATATGTATGCCCTAAACATGAAATGAACAGTAAACTTTTCATAGTTAATAACCATTGATTAGAATGAGATATAATCTCAATTGTATATTAAACTATATTCATTTATTATATTTAATTGAATTTATTTCATTACCATCTATATTTGATTCATATTTCACTCTGAAATAAATCTGAAATTCATAATTATTTTAAATTTCTTTTACTACAGTTTGAATCTACCGCTACTCTTTTACAAGAGTCTACATACTAACCTGTCTATTAATTCACTTTTTTCCCAGTTACTTTTAAATTACAGCATGCAAGCCAACATTTTAATGTTACAACATTGTTATCCTTTACATTTGCAAATTTCAGCTTCGCTCCAGGAACATTTTCTTGTGATAAAAACTTCATTTTTTAATTGTACTTCACCGTACGTTTATATGAGGATTATGCAGTGTTTGTCCCTATCGAACTACTAGCGCTGCTAGCGAGTGATTTTTCGTACTTCAGGAAAAAGGTTCATTAGTTATTAGTATAATTTCATTTGTAATCTATTATTGCCCTCTCTTCAGGAAGATGAGGAAAAGAGGTAGTTACAGAAAGATTTCCATGGCTGCTGACGATGTGGTACTGACAGCACCGGAGAAAGCCAGCCAAGCCTGCTTTCGTAAACTAGAGAACTTTGTCTAACGGGCAATCTGCCTGTGTGTAAAACCTTTTCTGGGCATGCATTCAGGTTTTCTTATCGAGGGTAATACCTACCAGAATGAAGTATTGTATTGATAAGTTCATTCGATGAAAAATTATCCGCAAAGAGAGATGAACGTTATAATAAAAAGAAAATATAAACTTCAGGCCGAGACTTCAACGTTTTCCCAACCAATCCGATAAAGAATCCGTCTCCGTCATTCGCGGCATTGTCTAGCAACAACAATACGCCGCTGTCGACGCGGCAGGAAACACATCGGCATAGCCGGCGGTGCATTAATTGAGACTCGTTTAAATGGAGACTAATGAGATCCGACTAGCACTTCTTGTTCTGCAGAAACCGAACGTGAACATTTAATGAAGGGGATATAACGGCCGCCCTCTAGACGGCGGCAACGACTTTCCATCGAGATGCACTCGAATTACACCTCGGGTCGGAATGGGCCCTAACGAGAGGCGGCGGTGGTAAAATACTAGGAAGGTTGCCAGCGCCTCATCACGTTTCCACGACTATAATCATTTGACACTTGACAAGTTAACTGTAGGTCGGTAGCCACTGGACGTGAATGGTGAATATCTAGTCTTACTCTGTAATGAAAATGAAATCCTCATTACCTTTTCTATTCAAAGCATACACGTGAATCGCTTGAGCTGTCTTAAGCCTGATAGCCAGACTCAAAGAACCAACGCAGAAGTTGAAAGGCTCCAAAGCTTCTAAAAAATTATTTTTGATCTATGAATCTATGTCAGTTATGTAAATATCACGAATGCCTATTAATATGATGGTAGGTTTCCTGAAAACTACTGACTTTACAAAAAAAAAAAACATTTCAATAGAACGTTGAGATCTACGAAAAGATAATTATTGATTGCTTTTTTTCGAAATAATCTTTCGTATTCTTCACCTAGACATTTCCTTATATAATCTCTAAACTATGTCTCTTCATGAAGAAATCTATATCGAAATCCTCAACAGGAATATGTAAAATTTCTGTTTTTTATAGAATAAATAATACCTTAAACTACTGGTTTTGTGGAGAAACTGTGTGTTGTGGTACTTTCAAAAGGTAACAAAAATATTTGATATTTGCAGACTTTTTCAGTTCACGAAAAAATAAATAATTATATATGTATTGATGTCCCGATACAGATAGGCGATGTGGTGGGAAAATTGAAAAACGAACCAAAAATTTAATTTTTTTCATGAGAAGTTTCTATTTATAAATAAATGTGAAATTGTTAGTTTGGCAATGTGGTAGAAAAATGGAAAACAAATTATTTTTCGAAAAAAGTCATCAATTAATATACAAAATCGATTATCAGAGCAGATACCTTGAATACAACTTTGTTTTCTGCATTGACACTCACTCGTATTCCTTAGCAAACAAAAATTTGCTCAAATTTGTTCAAAATTTGTTCCATTTGTCTACTGTATCGCCGGATATATTGTAAACATTTTCTCGATATTTTCAATTTTTAGTTACCACTTGTCTTTCGGTTTCATAAATACTCATAATAAACAAATATATCGACCTATTTCATAGAATTCAGTTTGTTTTCGAGATTCGAGAGTCATATTAAATTTATCAAATGTTCTCAAAAGTTCAGGAAAATCCTTCATTACCTTATCCAATAAATCATTGTTCACAAAATGAATGGACCTGATTTCATGTCATAGTGTCTGATGAAACTTCAGCTCAACAAGGCTGGAAGATCGCCTTTCATGATATAACAATCCAACTCATTGATTTTATCATTGAATTCAATCGAAAAAGATTTTTCCCAAATGATTAAGTCTATATCCCGAAATACCACTTGGATTGATGGAAATTTTTTGAAATACGTGTATCATACTTATTAACTTGCATAACGGAAACTGCTGTACCTGAATCTAACTCGAATTTGTGTATTTTACCCTCAATGCAAATATATACATAAATAGATATATCTTTTTTACTAGACTTAGAACAGGCGAAACATTTTACGTTTCCAAGGAGTTCAAGTGCTTACATTTTTGACTCGCCCTTCATTGTACCTCCTGATGAAAATGTTCGTTAGCTTGGTGTTCAGTTCCGTGCCGAATTTACAGTTACAGGTTTGATTTTTTAAACCTACTTTCGATCTTGAGCAGGCTCACTATCTAATTTTTGTTCGGTAATATATTTAACTCTTTCAACCTACAGTATAACAAGTGTTTGTCCTTATAACCATCCAGATGTTTGATGAGTCTGCATCAATGAATTGATATGCTTTCTCCGAGAGGCTATACTACAAAACTGCTCGTTTTATTGCATCATCTGTAATATTCCTCGCCATTAAATATTGTTCAAGTCTCTCGACGAATACACTCCACTCCAATATTTTCGGGTTGAACACCAAGTTTAGTCCAATATCCTGTTGCCATTTCAACTTATTCGGCTCATTATATTCACATCTGCGTTTCGTAAGTAGATACATTAAAAAAAAAACTGGACGCCAGATAAATATTTCTCAGCGATGTTAAGAAAAATACATTTACTTCACCACGTCACTAATATTAGATACTAAAAGTAGATATCGGATACACGTAAGCAAGAACTGTGTTATTTTTCTAGTCGTGACTGCGAAATATGAGCATAATACTGATAGTATGGTAGTGTTGGGGGTAACTGACGTATTTTAGAAATTCAATACAATACAGTTGCTTTTTATAGTTGCAAACCTGATTGAATTCCATGAATTTCACGCTTAAGACTCAAGACTTCATTCTACTCCTTAATTCTGTTCTTTACACGATTCTACACAAAATTCTCATACTCCTTTCACCGACCCCTTGAACACGCATCGCGCCATTAACTTCTCTCGCCCGCCCCCTTCGCCATTTCACGAGTCCTCCGAGACCAAAGAGACCGAAAAAAATAGTTAAGTCCGGTCACGCTCCGATTATAGTCTTCCTTTCTAAATCTCAACAAGCCACACCATTCCTATCTCGTTGTTACGAAGCTCCAATCACGTTTAAAGCTGGATGTCGACCGACGGAGCTGACCGTCTTCTTCGATTGGAGAACCAGCGGCGCTACTTGAGAGGAAAAGAATAATGACTAAAGTGCCAGTTACTAGAATTGAGAAGAGTCAGTTTCCTTACTTTGGGGCTGGAACTGACGGGTGTGAAGTTATCCACATCCACAAAGTACACTGAGAAAAAAATATCGAATTATTATTTTTTCTTTACCGACTCCATACACCTACCATTTTTCGAATTGATACGCTCATTGACCGATTTTGTGAGAAAAAAATAAAACCGTCCTAGTTTATTTAACTGTATGAAGGGGTGAAAATTGGGTAGAAGTATTTAAAAAATTCGTAACATGAAAAATCGACTTTGTATACCTACAATATTGAGATAAGTTATTTCTGATGATCTATTCGAAAGATTGAACTTTACGTCATAGTGTTCCAGGCCGTCTGAGGGGGTGAAAATGTGGTGAAAATAGTAAAAAAAATCGTAATATGAAAAATCAACTTTGTATACTTAGACAATTGAGAAATGTTATTCGTGATGAACTATTCGACCGAAAAAAATTCACGTCATAGTTTTCCAGGCCGTCTGAGGGGATAAAAATATTAAAAAAAATCGTAACTATGACATGAAGGTTTTTCTGTCGGATAGATCACTAGAAATAACATGTTTGTAAATGTTGTAAATGTAGTTTCAGAACGAAAGATTTTTTAAAAAGGCTGATTCAAAGGAAGATTCAATTCTGTAGAAAAGAAATGGGGAAAATTGGGTGTAGATGAGTTAATATTGAAATCTATTCCAAATCCTTATACACAATATATAAAAACCTCACGAAAATTAAAAAACCGAATGTGAACAGCCCATCAAGAATTTTATCAAATACTTAATGAACGTGGCAACAGCTTCATAGGACCAGATCCTGTCATTGGCATCGCTTTAGGCTTAACCAAACAAAGACTGAACACCTGGATGGCAAGAAGATTTATGGACTTCAGGCAGAATTTTCCAGGATTGGCTCACTCCAAGGCGTTTATTAACCCTTCGAAGCTTGATACCAAACAGTTGTTGGACTACATTAGGGTGACTGTCATTTGAATCATCATATATGCAGAGACGCGGACTGTCGGAGGACAGTGATTGTCGCCTCTGTTTGGAAAATAATAAAACAGCAAAGCACATACATTGTGCCTGCCCCCCTGGGGACCGAATCAGATTTTTAGAGTTCGGCAGATCCGTACTCTTACCATCTGACCTGAAAGACCACCCACCATACAAACTAATCGTTAAAAAGCTGGGTTTATTTGGTCGAGTGTGAATAGGTGTGTACCACAATAAAGCCTTGCGGGTTGGACCCAACCTAACCTAACCTAATGAACGTGGAGTCCTTAAAAGTTATTGGATTCTGGATTGAAGAGCATGCAATGACGAGGAGAAACGAGCAAATCTATTCATCTTCTCTAGTAATTTGAAATGTTAATGGTTTCAGACAATAAATATTTAAAACTCTGAAGGTGGGTACACAATGGCGTGGTGTGGTTGCAACGCAGCATAACGCTTCTCTAAAAAAGAGCATGTAACTGCAACGTAGTACAATGATCTAAAATGCCTGGGTCTGTTTACCAATGTGAAGGCTACCAGTATGCTACCATGCTGGTGACAGTGAATGGTAGCTGAACGAAACGCCAAAACCATCTCTGAGTTGTAATATTTTTTACTAGATTACTGGAAATAACAAATGATTTCTCATATGCCAACTTCGAATTTCCTTCAACTGAAACGGAAGATTCATATCTAAGATACGCCCCATATTCGCATATCACTGTCAAGTCTGCACGAAGGCTGAAATGCCGCATAGCAGTAACATCACGCTAATGTTTACTCATCTATTCATTCAACAATGAACTTATTTGAACATATTCAAACAAAACCATAATACTTACAAATATAAACGTTTTACGTACATGTTATACCACTAGACTATGTAACACATATTTTACTTAAACTCAAAAATTCAATTTAATGTCTCAAATCTTCCGTCTGCTTTATCCATCAATGATCATATCTGATAATATATATCGTCAATAGAATATTTCCAATCGAATGAATTTTAATTATTGAAATAAATCTTGGTAGAGCCGAATAAATCATTCATTCAGACTTACACAACAAATATATTTCAGTTTCATTCGGAAAGCATTCGAATAAAATATATAAATTTTATAGGCCATCACTCTAATGCACGATCATTTGATTTATGCATCACGAACAAATTGAGGCAATTTGTTTCTAAACACAATGCAAAATTCCGTGTGAATTGTCGCTGACAATGGGCTTAATGGATGCTTGAGTATCATTTTATATGCGAGTGTAATTTTGATGCAGCTCAACCAACTAGTTTTTAGTGTGCTATTCAAAATGTTTCGCCGCAATAAAACAATGGAATGAACTTTCTCTTGCGTCCGTTCCTATCGCTCTTTCAATATCGGTTGGCTTGAAACAATGTTGGCGTAATTGAATGAACTGTCGAGAGATTAGAATTGCAGATGAAAGTACAGATGAAGAGAAGCGCAAATGAAAGATGTGATGTTCTTATTAGTGATTACATTCATATTATTCAATATTTCGTTTATTTAAAGAAATCTATGTGAATATTTGAGGTCATACACAGGGATTTCATCTGCACATCAGAATTGTTATTGCTTGCTAGTTAATTCAAATAAGCCCATATTGTTCTAAGCCAACAGACATATATTGAAAAGGGTTCAAGTTCATTTCATTGTTTCATTTCCGCGAAATATTTTGAATAGCACAGTGAAAAGTGGTTGGTTGAGCTACTTTAAAATAACACTTGCATATAAAATGATAGTCAAGCATCCATTTAACTCATTGTTAGTGACAATTTACACGGAATTATGCACCGTTCCGCTTATTTCACCATCAAAACTGAGCTATTGATAATGTAAAATATTATTTGGTGAATTAACCAACACGCCTTGGAGACCGGAGAGAGTAGAAGAAACATTGCCTAAATTTCTAATTCTGTATCTAATAGTGCCAACTTGGTTAGTTTAACGTATATATCGAGTACAGAAAATGAAAGCAATTACTCTGGTAACTCTTGAAATAAAAATAATATCTCGGATATGAATAACATCTCAATATGGAACTATTTTCCAATTTAACCATATGATAATAACGATGAATTATTCAGAAGTATCAAGGATAATCGTTTGTCTATAGAAAACATGATTCATTGATATTGGAAAAATTGCAATGAAATATAATAGTCCGTAAATTTTAGGATGGCTTAAGTCGGTCAAAATCCTATATAAAAGTTTTATCAACATATTCTGACAATCCAATGGTAAAGTATACAATGATTTCTAATATATCAGCGAGAAAAAGTAGGAACATGCGAAAATATCTCCCCTCAAGAAGACGAACATCTATAAGATCGACGAAAGACATACTTGACGAATAACAGAGGCATTCCCCAAGGCTGTTGTTGGAAAGCCAAGCTTTGACATCGACCATCGAAGGAGATTCGTTCGCAGCAACTCTCACTGCCAGGCTAGTTGACACCCGAACCCAAAAACGATGTATTCGTGATCCATCAGTCAACCTAGCAAAACTGATGAAATCATGGTGAGTCGAAACAGCGTTGCCTGATGTTAAGTCAAGTTTTTTTTATTTTGGGCTTCGGTGTTAACCTGCAGTGAAAATTGCTGTTAAAAACAAAGGATAAATCTCGTTGAGTTTTCGATATCAAAGCTTGACTTTGCAATGGATCGCCTTGAACAGCATCGTTTATATTTGATATTCGTGGACAGTCTTGCATGTTTCTCATAAATGACGTATCCTTGAGGAGAGATATCATGGCTTCATGCAGGTTGAGACATCGGTGTGTATTACTGAATAACGAAGGCTTTGTTTTTGGTCTCTGGTTTCATCTAGTGCCTTGCAATAAACGCTGCAGTGAAACTCAGAAGACAAATCGCGTTCGGCGCTCGATGTCATAGCTTGGCTATGTAACGGACCGCATTGCGGGGGAACACGTACTTTAAATTGAGAGATATATTGACAAAAAAATGTTTTTCGCATATATAATAAGTTGCTATAAGAATAATGCTAAAAAAGTGTTTCAAAGGGTGTTATATTCTTTGGGATTTTCAAAAATTTTGGATTACCGTACATGAAGATGATTAATACCTGTCAAAATTATTAGTTGAAATTATGATATAAAGTTATAAGTAGATATTGAATACTTTCAAAAATCAGAATACATGCTTTTGCTTTATTTAAATAATATGAATGCACTGGGTTTACTGCATTTTCACATGATATTTCATTTCTTCACATCACTCATACATATGCCGATCGAGTTCAAATCCCCTATCAATCCCCTGCCACCTGAAAGGCAGATGTTTCAGCAGGTAATTGTTAAAAATGTAGCAAAACGTAAATGTGGCATTAACAAAATCAAATTAAACACGAATTGATACAGTTTACTGTAGGTATGTATGAAGGTTTATTAAAAAGCTCGACACCTAATTCGCTATACCGTTTCGCTTTCCCGAGCGAAAATGAGGTAGTCATATAGTGAAACACGTGTATTAATTGGTGTTGATAAGAATTTATATATCTGCTAGTTCTTTCACGAATAATATTTATTGGTAGTGACTAATGGCGATAGTTCAAAATTGTATTTAATAGTGATTTTTGAAACGGGTTATTCAAGCGACACTAGTTCTACAGTGCATTTCTTTAATGTCCCTCCCCTTTTACTTTTTGAACGGGTCAACTCAAAAACTGAAATTTGGGATAATGAAATTAATGCATGAATACTTCATTTTGAAATAAAATTGACAGATGAAAGTTTCAAGATGGCGACTGGGCGCCATCTAGGAAAAAAAATTAAATGGACAGTGGAGTCTTATGACACATCATTTTGAAGATCCTGATGAATACTTCACAACCCTAGAATAAAAAGTCAATATCTTCACCTACTACAAAATGGAGGAACATTTAATAATTTCCTGTAGACAAACACATTAATATCGATATTTATATAAATATTTTTTTTATCTGCCACATGGCAATTCCAACAACCCGATAAGGTTCGTTAAGTTATTTTTTGTTTATAAAAACGACAAAAAATGTCAGTACGACAATGAGCATCATTATTCAGTTAGAATATTCTCATTTAGTTTCCGGTTTTACTAGTAGAAAGGTACTACGTCAACAATCTCTGAAATGATCAATTCTCGTCCATTGAAAGAAAAAATTGAAGCGTTTTTTAATTACGGTGCGACGAGTAACTTTCAGGAGACCGGAAGAATTTTCAATGAACGATTTCCGAATCATTCTATCTGTAGAAAATATTTGAGGGAACTTGTATCCAAATTCACAACTACCGTTGGTGTACATAACAAAAAGCCCCCAGGTCATCCGTCCATTCCGGAAGAACAGCAAGTGCAAATAATTGGTGAGATGGTAGTAAATACTGTACAGTCTACTTATTCCATCGTGAATGTTTGTGAGGTGTCTCCTTCTACTGTGTGGAGACTTTTGAAGAGGATAGGTATCATCCATATGAAATTAAAATGGTACACCAATTAACTGAAGATGACCCTAATCGAAGAACAGAATTCTGCGGGATCATGACGGAAATTGCATGACTTTCATTGCAAGGTATCCTACCTATCTCCATAATATTTTTTTTAGTGATGAATGTACATTTCACAGACAAAATTGCCGTTATTGGAGTGACAACAACCCTCACGTTTTCCGGGAAACACATACCCAATATCCAGAAAAAATTATCGTTTGGGCAGGAATATTGGGAAACCCTATTGTAGGATATCTATTTATTGATCAAAATTTAACAGGAGAACTGTATTTGAATATGCTGGAAACTACTATTTACTCTCTCATCACTGAAGCGTCGAAGCAAATCCTTATGAATTTGATATGGATATTGTATTCCAACAAGATGGGGCACCACCACATTACTCCATAGAAGTGAGAAACTATTTAGATACTACTTTTCCCGGTCGTTGAATTGGCCGTCAAGGTCATACAGAATGTCCAGCCCACTCGCCAGATTTGACACCTTTGGACTTTTTTTTATGGAGCTATTTTAAGGAAAAGGTGTATAACACTGAACCTGCTACAATACTGGATATACGGCAGAAAATAATAAATATTTGTAGAGATATTGACGTTACTGTGTTCGAAAATGTTCGGCGTGAAATATAGGATAGGCTGTTCATATTACGAAGAGTTCACGGCAATCATTTCGAATACCTTCTGAACTGACCTCAAGCTTATTACCTCATATTATGTAGTTAAATGTCAATGTATTAAGGAAATTATTAAAATTTCAGCCATTTTGTAGTAGTTGAAATATTGACATTATATTCTAGGGTTGTGAAGCATTTGTCAGGAGCTTAAAAAAGATGTGTCACAAGACTATCCTTTCCATTTCATTTTTTTTCTCAGATGGCGCCCAGTCACCATTTTGCAAGTTTCATTTGTTAATCACATTTCAAAATAAAGTATTCATGCATTTATTTCATTATCCCAAATTTCAATTTTTTTAGTTGATCCGTTCAAAAAATAAAAAGGGGGGACATTAAAGAAAAGCACTGTATAACTAACCTAATGATGATTGTATGATATGAAGATACAACCAGAATTTTATATCAGTCTAGTTTGTTGTCAAAAAGTAAATGGAGTCAATTTAGAATATTTTCTAATAATATGATTATTTCTCCCAATGCATGAAGACAATGAAACCGCTGAAATAGACAGCGTTTATAAAGTTTTACAGTATTAAATGCACTAAACCAATTCAACTGATTTTTTTGAGTTTGTATATTATATATCAATTCAATTCAAAGTTTAGAAGAGGTTGGTGTGCTAGGCGAAAGTTTAAAAATCATGTTAAAAAAAAAGGTTCCCAAAAATAAAAATCTATTTTTCCGAAAGTTTTTCGAAATATATTTCGGTTACAGAGGTGTAATATAATTAGTTTTCTGCCCCTCGTATATCACAGCGAGTGTCGAGCCGGGAGAAGGGGTCATGGTAGAACGGGGAGTTTGAATGTACAAAATATATTTGGTATTGGGCAGTAAAAGTGTGTTTTACTGTAAATCTTTCCCGATCAGAGTTCTAAGTATCGAGGGAATAACGAATAAGAGGTATGGATTTGATTCAATCATAGGTATTTACACCATATAATTTGGTGACTATACACCATTCAGAACAAAACTATACTATAATTACAAAATAGTACGCACTAAATTCTCAGAAATAACTGACGTTTTTGACTTATTCTGTCTCTTACAGTGGCCTACGGAAATTATACTAAATATATGAGGAAAAATACATAAAAAAATATATAGAATCACAACCTTATAAAAAATATTTCGAAGAATTCATTTATTTTTTCCAAGGACAAAACACAAGCAGTACAGGAGAATCCTCAAGGTGCTCCAAGACCGGAGACTGTGCGAAAGTACTGATTCACATTGGATTTGAATCGCTGTTGATTAAATCCATTTGGAGAAACGTTCTCAGGAAATTCATTCCGAACAACCACAGTTCTCCAAATGAAAGAGTTCTTTAAATTATCTAAAGAAACAATCAGTTCAGGCCAGTCTCAACTCCCTACACTTTAGGTAAATGGACTGACACCTATCAGAAAACAACTAGTCCCCTGGCTAATAACACAAAGGGCGTTGGATTATATCCGACAGGTGTCAGTGCAGGATTCTTCACTGAAGTAATTCCTGCAATTGCCGCAATAGATTTTCAATTATTGGAACACACTTGTAAACCGGTTTCGGGCTGTTTGGTCACTCGTCAGTGCAAGGTAAGTAAAGTAAGGTGAAGTAAAGTAAGTAAAGTCGATGATTTCCGATAATTGAAAATCGAGTTCCTTCAGAATATCATTCCTCGAACTATTCTGAAGCGGACAACAAACAACAGGTTTGTCTTCACACCATCTGCCTATGAATGAGGTAACCAACCGCATATCCGAAATTTGCTCGATTCCTCGTATAAGGAAAGAAAACTTTTCATATATAGTCAGTGGCCATACTTGAAGATTGGCTATAAATCAAATCATCTGAAGGAACAATTCGTTCAAGCCAGTCTCAACTCCCTATACAGTAGGTTTATGAACTGACACCTATCGGAAAATAATTACTCCCCTGGCTAATACCACAGAGGGTTTTGGAATATATCCCACTGACTATATTTGGAAAGAGTTATTAAACAGTGGAGTATTATGGAATTTTAGTATGCCCGAAATTGCCTTTGCCCAGATAGGCAATTCGCCAACATAACTAGTTCTAATGAATAGTTCAATAAGCATAACAAAATAAACACTCATTTCAATTATCTGTTAGGTGTCCTTGATTGAAAAATATTTTACTGGGATCCATCTCTCGAGAAAAAAAAACGAGAAAAAATCTTGCATTTCAAAAGTTTCAGTTATTATTGTTTTCGCGAACAATTGCTATGTGTCGATATCACCGCTTTTCCGTTTATGAATAGAGAATGTCAGCTGGTGCTACTTTTCATTTCTGAACAAAGAAAATGAGGCTTCATTTAGATTGTCTGTCTCGTGAACAAAAATTGCTGGTGTGTATTACATCTTTGTGTATCATTTTCATCACTGTTAATGACATTTCGAGATAGAGGTTATAAACGTAACCTTGAATAATACTCAATGAAGAGACTTAATGCTCAAATAATCAAAATATACAAAATTGAATAACAAAAAATCAAACCATACCTCATCAAAATAATTAATAATAAAACAGTTACCTGAACTCACTAGATGAAATTAGAGAAGAATGGAATCAAATGGCTTACCTGGAACAAAAAAATCAGTAAAAAAAAATTAAAATTAATGATCAAAAATATTTCTCAGTAGTTCACCGACCTGGACAATTAATCAAATTTCTTACCCGGTGGCAATAATGCATAAAGAGTTATGTTTTCGCAGTGCTGATGTAAAATTCATTCATGTTTGAATTCAAATTGGATCAACATTGACATAATTTTTGTTGATACATATTGTGCCCTTGCAAATGAAATGAAAACAAAACCTTTCATTTGTATTTATGGTAGTTCGTGAGTAAATATTAACGATATTTGTACTTCTGAAAACTTTTGAACAAATCCTTTAGGTTGGCATGACTTCGAGGGAAAAAACTTACTTAAAACTTCAAGAGAGACAAGAATAATCAATTATTTCAAATGTTTCACAGATGAAGAAATTGGACATTGAATTTGCATTTGGAATCAACAAGATTGTGATTTTATCCATTACATGATCGAAGGATTTGATGATTTGATCGATACATTTTTAGAAATTTCAAATCCAAAATTTTCCAGAAGAAAGAAAAAAGCTACAATAGAAAAACAAGTAAAACATCAGTGTTGAAAGTAGAGAGTTGATCGTAACCAAAAAACAATTATACCTCTTGAAAATAAAAATGACACAATTTCTTTCGAATAAATATATTAAGGGTGGGAAATTTTCAAATCAACACCTTGTTCAAAAACTATCGATCTATATGTTCAGGAATTCGTATTTCTATAAATTTCAAAGGGTTTGAAGTCTAAAAACACTGGTCCGTTTAGTGATGTGATATCATGTATAATAGTGTATGGATTTAGATAAGTGAAAAATCTAGTTGAATGAATGATACCTCATCATAATTATTTATGAAGAATGAAAACTTTTCAAAGAGGAGAGAGAAGATTAACGAATAATTCATTCAAAGAAGAAGTTCATTTGAATTAACTACTCCCCTACCGATATCTATTCACATTAAGGAGATGATCCATTTCATTTTTATACTGAAACTCTGATACAAAAATGATTTTCAGAAAATTGAATTGGTTTGAAGTATATGAATACGCCATATTGCGTCATTTCATTGAAGTATTCTGAAATATTTGCGTTTCCGAATCTTTTTTCCAATCCAACAAAACCAGTTTCTCGAGAACAGTTCAAATCAGTATGTTGCAATTAAAGTTTAACGATTCTAATAAACCGGACTGGTTACGTGCCAAATTTCGTTTCGTTAAAGAAAATTACAATTTGCGGTGAACAGGTAAGAATTAAGATAAAGAACACAGCCGTCGCATTTCCAACGATAATTCACCGTGCACCAAAGTAGGTAGATAATCATTAGACATATACACTGAGCGTGGATTTAGGTTGAACGTGTATATATTCAATATTTTTCTTACTAGGGCTGAATACTATCATAAACATATAATTAATAGTGTTGTTTATAGGTTTTTTCTTCGATGAGATTCAAATTTCAGTGAAAGGCCATAAATAGAATGCTCGATTTTTCTCTTTTTAGATTCACAATATTTTTGGCCTCTTCATTTTATTTTCAATTTTTTGTCTTGGAAGAAATTGTGAGCTTTCAGGATTATCTTTTTCTCGTATCTTCTTGTCTGTCATTTGGTATTTCGTTTTTACCGAGGAACAACATTATAACGTCTTCTATTCTAAATACGCGTTTTCAGCTATTGTTCACAATTCACTACCATATGTTAATTTTTGACCCGTTTTATATGTAACCTTGGCTCACACAATAATTAACAATATTATTCGACAGCACAAAATTCAACGTGCAATGTTATTATTTGAATTTATACTTCAATAACCCTTCAGATTTGACTCTCTTATTAATTCGCATTCCCGACCTCTTGTTATAGTTCACGGAGTTTACATCAAATTGATTCTTTTGCACATTATTTTGACCTGGTTACTTCATGTAGCTAGGTTACTTCATATAGCCAGGTTACTTCATATAGCCAGGTCCAAATCGTCAGAACATTCTTCACCTTCACCTTTCGTTTCAGCAACATCAACTATTTATTCCAGAAATATCTTGAAATAAGATAGGTGAATACAGTGTTCTTTTCCTGAAAACACCTTACTTGCTCAATTTCCCCATTATTATTATCCATATTCAAAATTTTTATCGGTCTGTTCTATTTCTTGTACACCATAACTTCTTATTCAATTTTGTATTATACTTTCACTTGGAAAAGACAAATCGAATACAATTAAATTATAATCGAAATGGCAGACTTTAGTTTGAACAGAGGCAGTTATTAATTATGGTCCTGTATCCAAAAAACAACTATTACAAATACATTTTATTATAATTCATTATTTACTGGATTTTGTCACTACACACATTTTCAATTGTTCTTCTATTGATTCTACACCGCTTTCTGAACCACACCCTAACCAGTGTAATTTCACACTCTAACCAGTTTTGGTAAATGTGGTGGTTTCTGATTGTCTTCACTGTATTCTTCAGAGCTCTTTCACCAGGATTTTCCAATAATCCTACGATACATAATATTGAATGGTTTTGGTGAACAGGTTAATATTTTTGAGCCGGAACTTGACGAAAATCTGTAATAAACGATTAAAACCAGTATATTGAATGAAAGCATTTACGCCTTAAGAAAATATCATGTTGCAAAACACGTGTCGTGATTCAGTAAACTACTTATAAACATTTATTTTATCAAGGTGTTTTTTGATTATTTGATAATATTTCAAAATCAGTGGGGATCCTGTTACACAATAATTGATGACTTATTACAGAAACAGCTCTACAAATTGAAATTTAAACCCCTAAAAGGTTTCCTTGTTGATAGAGAGAAATTATATCCTTCCGAAATAACACACCAGTCCTAAGGTCGCCTCCCTTCTGATTAATAAACATTTTGATAAGACTCTGTCTTCTAAAGGTTGTTGGATCAAACGATTATGTTCATACAAATTAACTGCGGGCCAAACTGGTCTATCTAACATACTTGAGAGTATAGTGATTATCTTTCAACAAGACATAGATTGTATCTTTATTCATTTTTTACCATAATTTATGTTGTCGCAATTGCTGAAAATCAAGTTAATGTTTTGTTAAGGAGAAAAATAACTCTTTCAGAGACTGCATCTTTGGTTTGCGTGCCTGATACTTCATTTTTAGTACAAGTTATATACTAGAAACAGAGATTTATTATCATTGAAATTGATACTAACATTAACATGAACAAGTTGAAAATCAACTCAGTTTTCAGTAGCTGAACTATACTATACGTATTCCAAATATTTATTTCTAACGCGAGTACTATTCATCCAAATTCCCCATCATCTGTGATCTGAACATTCTACAAACCTAATCAGAAAATATCTCTTTGTCCATTCACCCAATATCTCAATTTCTTTCAATTTCAATATTCGTTCCATTACTGACTATTTATTGTTCCTATATTTCCTATCATCAAACCAAAAAGAATAAGTTGAGAGAACCCCAATGAAAATTGAGATAAAGCTTCCAGTGAAGTTTTTCCACAATTACTCGAGGTATCTGAGTAATTGCTCCTTTATTATCGTCCTGATTATTATTTGTTCGCTCACTTCACAATCCGGAGATGGCTTTATTAGGATTTAATGATACGTTTCCGCGAGCAGACTCCGAGGCATCACTTTTCTGGTTTATCGCTTTTTTCGTAGCTTCAGGGTATTTCGGATGTTTTAATGACTCTTCGGTTGTTTAGGTTGATAAACAATCCTGTTGTTTGTCTATTATTGCAGCGGTCCCAACAATACTTTTCCGGATGACAATGCGAATTGTTGGGCAGTTATCTCTTTGATGTAGACGATAATTGCAAAAATAGAGAATTGAAAAAGAAAGTATGGTCATTTACTTCCCTAATTTAGAATAGTTTTTAACATAGAAAATATGACACTTGTTTTTGAACCATTTGTTATTTGTGGAAAAATCTTCCATTGTAATCAGCTATGTTCAATATAAATAAGATTATCTCTTCACAAACTGTTTTGGTTAATCTTACTATGGATATTTTGAAACAATTAGGAACCGTAGTAAGTTACTTATTGTTTTTTTTTCTGATTGATTCGGCCGTTACTTGATGAAGATACATAGTAATTTCATAAACTACACCGTACGATTTGATCTCCGCAAACTTTATTTGAGAAATATATCACATGTTCCGCTAACACAGTAGCTTCTTCAACGGTAATTTGGATTCCAGGACATTCAAATCATTGTTGAAGAAGCTAATGTGTTAGCGAAACATGTGATATATTTCTCAAATAAAGTTTGTGGAGATCAAAGCAAGCGTAAGGTGTAGTTTATGAAAATTATTATTGTTCAGTATTCGTTTGAACATTTTTATTCGTAATTGCAACAGCAGCCATCTATAAGATGGATATACACGTCATGTTTTACACTCACACACAAATTGACAATACACTTAGAAACAGGTAG
>WOGO01000927.1:9478-20152 GCA_015342085.1 Leptinotarsa defecta | reverse complement strand
GAGTAGTAGAAAGCCAAAAACTTTCTTTCCCAAAAATTAATCACTCCTAAAAATATAACCCTTTCAATTCAAATAATATAATAGTAACGCAGCACAATGTATATCAATATTTCCTCAGAAAAGTCATGAGTTTTACTGCCGACATAAAAATTAAGAACAAAATTTCAACTGCCCTTGAGTTGTGTTCAAAGAATGTGGGTTAATTATTCTACAAGGACTTTGAAACCGGTATATTTAAAATAGAATCACCATACAGAATATTGAACAGGACCCGGCTTTCGAAATAACTTTTTTCAACAAATTTATTTTGTTATAGTTTGATAATAGTAATGTCTTCATTTATTATTTTTAAAAAAACATTCAGTTCAAGAATAATAGATAATTCTTATAAATGATGATGAACAGGCGGGGTTCAGATTTAATAATAATAATAATGCTTTTATTGAAAGGATACCCAGTACAAGACAATCTAACCTAACAAATGTCAGAATTCAACATCTGCACATGATTAATCGTGATCGTAAAGTCAATCGTCACCATGCCAAAGTGTCAATTTTCTCCAATCAACGTAAAAAATTTGACAACACTCAGAAGTCGAAACCTGTGCGAGCTAAGGACTAACGAGGGCTTACCTTTTAACGTGTGATTCCTAGCACGTGATGAATGAATGTGATGAATTCGAAACAAAAGCGTAAATCATTGAAATTGATATTTTTATCGAAGAAATAATTGAAAATTTATTCCATTTCAACCGCGAACTTCAATCGGAAAAGAATTCTGTATATTTCTTGAGAAAAAAAATAGATCTCATTCGTGACAATGCCATGATTTTATGAATGAATTGAGTGGTTTATTGTATAATATTATCCAGATTGGTAGGTACTGAAGAGGCAGTAAGTCAAGAGTTTTTATTCCGAAACATTTGATGTCCATCATTGAGGATGGCAGCCTTGCATGTAAGAGAAATATTACCTCTCCCATAAACTATATTGTGTGGAATTCTTGTGAGACATCTGATTCAATAGCATGACGAATATATGGAGTACAAACTGAATAGAAAAATGTTTTTTGTATAATTTAATGTTCATGTAAAAGTAATTGCTTCGAAAGAATTTTTCTTTCATGTAATTCAATGTTTATAAGAAAGTGCTTGTTTCGAGAGGTCTTTTTTTTCACTTTGTGTCTGAAAATTACTTCTTTGCTTGGTCTACTCATCTATGTATATATAGAGCTACTTATTTCAAAACTGATTTCTTCTTTCCTATCTCAGGAAGAATCCCACATTTTTTTGTATAAACATGGAAAATTAGGAAGCCAAAACTTTTCCTTTCCAATTATTGATCCTAAAAATATACCTCTTTCAATTTAAACGAAATTACTTTTTCAACGATACACAAGTTTAAATCTGTTCAAAAATCTGTATTTCCGTTAACCAGCTGTCGCACCCCCACAAACGACAATTCTCAAAAGTCGAAACTTGTGCGAGTTAAAGACTAACGAGGTCTTATCTTTTAACGTGTGATTCCTAACACAGGTTGGACGATGGCAAGTGACAATCAATCGTTAAGCCTGGGGCTTGAACCAGCGACCAACACGGCGGACGATTTGAATGAGTAAACAAAGCACCCACGTCGAAACGACAGACTACTGTCCGCTTTTCAGTGGTCATTGATATTTCAAATGGCGGCGTATTTGCTATTTTCCGAGACCTTAATATGGCAGCAACTTGAGGTAATGAGGAATAAAAAATATTGCCTAGGATTTAAGAATTGAAATGTTTCACCAATTCATGTATATTTTAGTTGTTTCTATTAGTTTTGGAACTCTTCCTAACTTTAACAGTAAAGTGTACCTCTTGAACCGCAAAAAGTGGAAGATTCATTTTTCTGTACCAGTGAAAGATTTTGATTCTGCTCTATTTTATTGTGTTATTAACTCAAATTGGTCTTTACACCCTATATGAACAATGGACTTGTATATTTCCTGTTGTTCATGTGATATACCTGTTTTTCAATTCTTTTTCAAAGTCGAGATCCAAAATGATATACCTACTACCAACACAGACAGCAATATACTCTCCAAATATCGAAATGCACCTCAATTTTTGTGGAACTTTTCCTCGTGAGATGTAATTTCTTACTCATGATACTTTCAGTAAATATCTTTATTTGTTGAATCACTTTATTTGTACTTCTTATCCTCTTTTCAAATCTATGTTCTTTCATCTCTCTTATCCCAAGGATATTCATCAATAGAATCTTCAGATTACTTCTTATTGTTGTTCCTTGTTTACTTTTCCAGCGTTTGCTTCATTCCTGCGAGATTTTTTCATAAGTATAGTAGGTATTCCATTCCACATCACAGCAGTCAATATGATATTTGAGAAAGCACTTTAATTGCTTATCTTTCTATTCGCTATTACTGTAGTTTTCTTGCCAATATTTCCCATCTATAATGGACTGGGCGCATTTTCCCGTAACGCAAATTTTCATTTCGAATATGCACGCTATCTGTGCGATTAGTTCTGTGCCGATGGACTCAACTTCTTCTTGTTTTTGTTCAAGAATCTACTATTTCTCAAGGAGAAATATTTACTACAGAAAATTGGCTGAAAAAGTTAATCAAGAAAAACACTACCAACTCGTTCCCATTCCCTTTTTGTAAGACTTACATAGAAAATGCCTTCCGACAGGACAAAACATTCCTCATTTCTTCCATAAATGATGTTACAGATTTTCTAATTTTTAATTTTTAACACCTCGACACGTTCTTATTAGTCAGTGCTTGAATACTGGCAATAAACAAATAAAGCAAATGAACTTCAAACGTTCCAGTCTCGATATACCTACACAGTAGGTTTAATGGACTTACGCCTATCAGAAAACAACTATTCCTCTGGCTAATACCACGAAGGGCGTTGAATTATACCTGCGTCAGTGCAGGCCAGTGCAGCCAGTGAAGGTCGACTTTCAGTTGTATTGCCAATTGCATATGCAGGAAATTTTCTGTGAAGATTCCTTTGCTTTACCTCGACACGTGTTTAATCTTCCGCTTGAAGATTATCGATTAGTGATTGAAACACGTGTCGAGGTGTTGAAAATAACGGTTTGGTGTTGGGATAAAATCCCAGTAATATTCTGTAATATGTAGTTGAATTTTTGACTTCACATTCCATACTACGGTTCGGTTCTCTATTCATTTTCATTCACCACTTCATAATTTTAATAGAAGTATATAAATATTGTAGAGTTTATTAAACGATTCTTCAGCTACAGAAAATTTCGTTATATTGAAAACAGTACGATCTGAATATTTTTCACTTACAATCTCATTAGATTCGCCCTTTTCTACATCTCTATGGCAATATTCAACTGCTGCTGACCGCAGAGGAAAATTGTAATATCTCTCAGCTGCTGCTGACTGCTGATACGGCAACCACGTCCTCGTCTTGGCTCACTAAAGTCGAAAACCCACGCCAGAGTTGAATATTTGAGATGTACTTTAACATCGTCTCTTGCTCATTTACTGGAAATGCAAAAGATAACTTCAATTAATTACTCAGTCAGGAATTTATATTCTCGACAAAAATAGTGACTGCAAGCGTAAAAGGGAATAGAGTGAATTAAACTGTGAAACTGAGTTGTGAGTTCTGAGGCGTGGATGTTGGTTTTCATACAGGGGGATGTGATGTTTCACAAGCATGATCATCAGCATCAATTAAGAAACACCAATTTTTGTTTGGAAGGTTTTGGCGTATTTGCAAATGATAATTTCCTTGAAATAATGTATTTTTCACCTTAACCCTTCTTAACTAGTTTGAAAACAAAATTTTCCAACCTTTTTTTGGGTATCTACAATATGAGAAATGGCACATATCTATAAGTGCTATAAAAGGCATACATACTCGTTGGATCTTGATATTTTAGATTGTGGATAGGTTTCTGAACAAAGTTACGAAATAATGTTGATTTTCTCACAAAAATATTATTGTGATTTTCTATTCTGAGTTTCACTCGTGGTATTAAATACCACAATATCAGAAAAAATCATAATGTTGAGCTAACCAATAACTTGACGCCAACTTATGATAAATTTGGTATATTTATCTAAATCAGATCATTTCGTAACATCTCATATTTTGTTAGTACCTAACAAACAGGTTAAGCAGAGGCGAGGAAATCTTTCTTTACCAAAACGCCACCTATGGGATCGTCAAAAGGCTCAATCCACGAATATCAAAGATAAACGGAGGTTCCAACTTTTAGTCTTTGTCGATCCCCTAGATGGCGTTTTTGTGAGGAGAGATGTCATCGCCTCTACGTATTTGGGCTTGTCATTCGAAAACAATTGCGTCCAGCATGCGTTCGTGGTTCAGCCTAGCACCACCCAACTATGATGGGTGGAAATAGTGTTGTCTGGTGTTGAAACACAAATAAGTGTTTCAATGAAAAAACAGACTTTAGCTACTTAAGTGAAGTTTACTCTTACTGAATTTATAAGGATAATTCTATAGTGGGAGAAAATTATCAGATTTGTTTCACCAACGATCATTTCACAGATTGAATATATCATGTTTCTAGATACATCATTAGAAGTGTAATATTGCAGGTATTTTTCATCACATAGAATATAGTATAACTCATCTAACATTTTCTCAATAATTATTGATGTACTTTAAACAATTCATATTTCACCAATTTTTTTTGTATAAGTCAATGTTTAACTAGGATGTGAAATTATCGTTAAAGTGTAATCGTATGGAAGTATGTGGTAGCCGCAGCCAAGCAACACCCAAGCTAAGTGGCAACACTGCATTGTCAATTGTCAACTTCAATTTGGATATTTTCACATGGTCGGCGTTTCTCCCCATCAAAAAGCAACAGGTGGTTTTCAATAATGAAGTATAATTTTCTTATGTGAAAGAGCAACTTTAGGAGTCACTTGAGGTAGTTCAATCTAAGTACCAAAGTAGACATTTGTGATATTAAAGCTAACTTGTTTATTTCACATACTTTTTGAGTTACCATTCGCCGTTACCATTCCATGAAATTTCATTTGAATTCAGCAAAAGCAAATTTTTCTCTCAAGAAGCTTCATTTTCACTCCTACGACACTGTTTGAACTTATTCTGGTTGTCTAAATTTAATTTTCACCTTAGCTTCATTCGCCGAAGTTATGTTTGCCGTTCCTGCATTCCCGACTTGTTTGGAGCGTAAACAGTTTAATTTTGTTGCGGTTTTATATATATGCAAGTTTGGTTAAATTTACGCTTCGCTATTCCCTTGAACGGTGCGAGGTTTTACTGTCTTGTTAGTTGTTTGTCGAGATAATTCGACAACGTATCCTCATCTAGTAGCTTATTTATCTCGACCCGTAGAGAAAGAAGTGTTTATAGAGTTAGTTGGGTCGTCTAGACGTTTCGCCTAGGTCAACGTTTAATGCGGTGACCTGACAATGAACCTTGGCAATGATAAGACTCGGAATCATGTTTCAAGATAACAAGGATATCGTATTCCACACATGTTGGGGCCGGTTTAAGAGATAACTTAATGAATAAGCATAACTATAACGAAGAAAAATTAGAGCATAGCCGAGTTTCTCCTGACGGTCATTTTACGATTCTTGCTTAAGTGGTGTTTATAAGTATATGTTTCAAGTTTTATTTTATTCATTTCATTTCATTTCAAGTTTGGTAACACTGCAAAATTTCCGGCTAATTCAATGAGTAACGAAATCCGGAAATGAAGTATGGATTAGAAAATGTCATTCGTTGTTTAATTCGTTTGGTGGTGGAATCACCAATCTGAAATTGCTTTCGTGTGAATGTCGGAAATTCAAGAAGTGAGACTTTATTGTGAAGTGCAATGAGATACATTAGTTCAGTTTTAGTTTAAACTTATTATTTTCCTTGCGTCCGTTTTTTTCCATCGCTAATTCTTATTCAACGTAAAAAAAGCCTGAGACAGTTCAAGTAAGAATTTCTATCAATATTTCTCTTTTTGAAATTATTACGGCAGAAATAAGATGAAACAGTAGATAATAATAAAATAGTTAATATTTTCTATAACAGATTCATTCTCAAATATTTACTGTCGAGAAATTATAATAGGTCACAGCTTTTACAAAACTGCTATTCATTTTATTATTGACAACTAACCTAACCTAGCCTACGGATTTGAAAAGAATAGCAGACATGCAACTGTCAATTTTTGAAAATTGTATTAGTAAAAACTAACCTTACTTGATAACCTAGCGTGTTATATACCCCTTTAATTTCATGTCTGTATATACTCATACTTTCCAATTTCTGACCATTCGGAGGAACTCATCAATGCCGGGAAATAGTATCTCCAGTGAAAACTATATAACACTATTGCTATTTACAAATGTTAAAATTTATGAAATGACACAAATGGTAGTTTTCCACACCGACAGAATTGATTTCCCCTCCTAAAAACTATGAATATTCATGACCTCCCCTCCTAAATGATTATTATTCAACAAATTATGGCTTATATATTTGATTAGCTTACCTATAGACACTCATCTAGATCGCCACATCTAGACAGCCATCTAGATCGCCAGATTTCATTCCACGTGATGTTGTTGGTATATTACAAAGATAAAGTTCATTCTAGCCTCCAATGAGAGTTCAGGAATGAGACACAAATGCTAATATTAATCTTTTAAAGCATGTTTTGGCTGTATGAAACAAAATATTCAATACAGCATGATTTCCATGTGACATTTGTATTTTGTGATTCGCACCTCCTGAATATGAATATTCGAACAACTAACTCATTTATTTCTTGAAAAAAGAACTCAACGTTTTGATTCACTTACCTAATTCAAGACAAACTCATTCCGGTAAAACGACCAGATCAATATGGGTGAAAACCATCGCTTAAGCTGGAAAAATCGGGGTTCGGCATCCAATCACTCAAATCAATTTAAACCCATCTGCTCTGATGAACACTTTTCCGAGCGCGGTGACTAATACAATGTACGTGGTGGTGGAGAAATTAAAAAAAAAACTGCCTGAATGGGAGGTTCAAGAAATGTGTTCGAAGAATTAGGAATTGATTTTTACGATATTGGTCGAATTCAATAAATGTGTAGTGTAGGTATTTTTTACAATTTTTACAACGTTTTATCTTTCTGGAATCTCATTACCAAATTTCATCAGGACAGTTTTAGTATGGTTGACTGTCAAGTTAGAGAGAACTACACAATGAAAAAAAAAGTTATTATCATTATCATCGCAGTAGCAAACGAAACGTTTGGTACCACAACTTCCATACTACCACAGCCTACCAGTCCGAATTTTGTTTTCTTTAATAAGTTATATCATTTCGAATTGTTCAGACTGTTTTTGATTACCAGACTTCAATATATTTTTCTAAAAATTGTAAATGAAGAAGAATTCATAACTTGGATTTCATAACTCTATGTTCCTTTCTATATTTTTTAGAAACAGTTATTTATTGGGACTAATTATCGAAGGTCTCCGAGTTGTAGGACATCGAAAGATCTAATAGCCCCCTTCTTCAAATAACTATTTGCCCTCAAAAGTCGTTAAAAGTCCTCAGCGAGCTAAGTTTTCATCTTTCAAAAGCTAATTTTAAGGTTATTCGAATAATTAATTTTCATTTCCATTTGTTGTAACTACTATGTTTTTGACCGAGATGCACACAGTAGGTGGTTGGGTAGATCTAAAGTGAATGAGTCAGCCGATTAGAGTGGGACTCTGCCAAAAGCCATGCTACCACGTCCTGAATTTCCCAGTGAAGTTGTCAGACCATATTTCATTTTCCTCAATCTAGTGAGGACCTGATCGGAGGTCAGTCTGCAACTATTTTCATCGGGTAAATAAGCAACACAATTGTGTGGCTTCTGAAGTAGATATCTTTTGTCGCTCTTCTTAAACTGTCTGGTAGTCTATACATCCAGAACAGATGGTTATAGAATTCCTTATAGATAATCTGATTTCGAGAAGGAGATAAGTAGCTTCCTGACTACACCACCTAGCCTCCTTGATATTTTCCTGCTCTTGATCCGATGAACAGTGATGAACTTGGGCTTGTTAGGTGAATCTACATCTTCTTCGTAAACTTAGATTGAAAGCTGAATAAAACAGAAGCTTTTTATATTTATTCTTCACTTAAGAGATCACAGTTGGTTTCATTCATACGATGTTGATCTTCTCTGTATACTACATGGTATATAAAGGATTCCACGAGTAGCTACGGAAGAAAGGTCCATCACGGTAGGTTCCTTCAGTGACTAGAATGGACTTATGTTCATAAATCATTTCGACATGGCGAGACACACTTCAGGATAAGGCGTCACTGTGGAAGACTCTAACTCCACGGGCGACTCCTCATTCGCCCCCGCTTCAAAGCGCACAAGCATGTGATGGATTTGAATTGAGTACTCCTGACATATGTGGCACTGGGTGGAATCAAGCGGGCCAAATCAGTGAAAGACTATCGTGGAAGTATCTATAAAAAAGAGACCAATCGCAACTTTCCTACAGTGTTCCATGGGTTTTAAATGTTGCTTGTAATTGTTAGACCTTCAACGATGATGATTGTAATCACAGGGTATATTTGGTGGCCGAGCTCCATCCTCGTGCTCCCCCATTGCAAAGCGCACAAATATGTGTTGGATTTGAATTTCGTACTACTGACATATGTGACACTGTGTGGAATCAAGCGGGCCAAATCAGTGAATCTCTTCCGTGGAAGTATGTATAGAAAGGAGACCAATCTCAAGTGTTCTAACGGTGTTCCACAAGTTTTCAAGGTTGCTTGTAATTTTTAGGCCTTCAATTAGGCAGATTGCAGTATCAGGGTATATTTTGTGGCGAAGCTCTATTTATATCTATGTACGCGCAATATTCCAAAGGTTTAATTTGATTGCTACAAAGTATTAAAAGTTGTTGAGGTGAATACAATTTCTTACCGAAGATGAAGAAATAGAAGAGACAGACAAATGTGCTACCGTCTGCAAGAATATTGAATTCGTGATTCACTTCGTTGATTCATGCTAGAAGGGTTGGAAATTTGGTCCTGATGGTAACGGTAGGTATCCAAAAGATAACCATCGACGGCTAGTTGAGAGGAACGTGATTTGTGCAAGATTAATTGCTAACAAAGACAGTATGGCAAGCTATATCACCGAAGCTAAATTAGGAAACTATCATGCCAATCACAGGCGAAATCATTGGAAATTTTAAGCGCAACAGCCCAAAACCTTTCTTGATAGCATTAATCGATAGGTGGGTGAGATGTAGATCCATCGGTCAACCAATTCAATGCCAGTTTGCCGAATTGGATATGTCTTAAAACATGTGTGATTTCTCTTGTCCTGAAGTGAAAAATGAAGTAAAAAAAATGTGGAACAGTCACTGAATAACCCAAGCAGGGGGTAATTTGCGTTCTAGTTATCAATTCAGATACTAATTACGACCATAGGCTTATTCCTATTCAAACGCCGTACAAGAAAAAGAAGATGGAAATATGAAAAATTTTCATGTTGGGATAAATAACCTCTCTACGCAAATGTAAGTTATTTCTTCATGATGAGATCAACCCAACAATTCAATGTCGTTAATTTCTGTAGGGTTGATCTTTCATTTATGCTCCCTGAGATGACATGAAAAAATGAATGAACAAACTTTATTATCCATTTCGAGACTATAGAAACCATACATTTTTAAGAGGTATCAAATGACCCCCTAAAATGTAGCTTGCGGTCTTATTGTGTTGTTTGAAGTTCAGCTGGTGAGTTTTCCTTCAGTCAATTACCTCTTCACCGAAAACATGTTCATAGGTTATGCGATTTATGAAAAATGAGAAATAAAATTTTCTATGTTTTTATGCCAATTTTTGTAACTAACGTTACTGCAATTTCATCCTATAATGACATTTTCAAACGAATACAATGAACGGCTACATCCATGAATTTGTTATGATTATCATCAGGAAGATTGGACAAATTCCGCTTATGTCATTTTTAATTGATCCACGCAAACAATCGTCAATTCTTTCATTTCGTTTCTCTCCCTTTTCGGATATGCATATACATGAGAGCGACTTTGGAACATCGACGCCCAAGACGAAATATGCATACGAAGCGAATAATTTCGTCTCGTACGTAACAATATAAAACCATGAATTATTTATTTAATTGGGTTAAACGCTCGAACCAGAAATGGTCGTATCTCTCTCTCTCGCGTGACTTCCGCGCCAATTGCCGGGAGCCATTTTCGTTTTGCATACGAAATGCAGTTATCTAACAATTTATTCGCGCAACTTACTCTTAGTTCGTTTAACAACGGCGGCAGTTTGTGATCATTAACAGTCAAGCACCCGTATTTTATTTTGTGTAATATTTATCTTCGATGTTGTATAATTTCGTTGTTGTGGTCGTAAGGATGTTTTGTGATAAATGGAACGAGGACTCTGGATTGTTCAGGGGTGGCTATAATGCGTATCGCAAATTTCATGATACTACCCTTGCACCTATGTCACAAATTGATGGTACTTGCCAAAAATAGGCCAACAAAACTCTTGTATGACTATTTCTGCATTTTTGTTCCGTCTCCATTCCATAATTTAAAAAATTTTTTTCTAATCGTGAGTATGAATTTTTATCGTGAGTATAAATGCC
>WOGO01000926.1:0-20153 GCA_015342085.1 Leptinotarsa defecta | reverse complement strand
TCTTCCGCAAGTGAAAAACGAACACAAAATTGGAATTTGTATTCAATTGGAAAGTATCCACGTCCACTACCGTTTGATAGTTCGATGTTTATTGTAAAGTTTTTACCGTTTCAACTTTTGTATACCACACAAATATATGTGGATGCTGATACCAAGCATCAATATAAACTCTATTATCTGATTTATCCCTAGATAGCTGATCAATTCACAGTGCTTCAGAAATTCAAAAATTCAATTGTTTTGTTCTGTATTGAACTGTTTTTGTTTTTGACACAGTTAACAATCGATCAACTAATCACTGGTATACTTTATTGTCGAAAAATCAAAAGTCTTAATGACAAAGCATAAAATGTTCCATTTTATCGAATTGAAATATATCAAATACAGTTTACCAGCTATATAGATATATACACCTACAAATTCATTATATTACATTATCAAATGCGTCCTGTCAACGAACAAAATTTATAAACAAAGCCATTATGACGTCAACAGAATAAAAATAGAAATAGAAAGCAAATTAGATATTTCTGAAAGTATTTTCCCAATTTCTTTTCTGAGTTTCCTCTCCAGATTCATTGTTTTTATATATTCAGGAAGTCGATTGTAAAACTCACCTGCATGATATATTGAGGAATCCACAATTAGAGGAGAGGAAAGTATAGGTAAATGCAAGTTATTGTTTTGTTAAGAGGGTGTTTTGGATACAACTGTGAGAATTTTGTGTTTTTTAAATTGTGGTCTACATGAGAGCCAAAATATCAGTTTGCATAGGTTTTTCACAGCTCGTTTTTGTAAAAAAACTAGAAAAAACGGGTAAACCTTTACACAAGGTAAATAATTTGTCAGTAAAAAATGTCTTGAGCTGTTACTATCATAATGTTGGAGGTACGAAGACAAGTTTTTATGATTTTCACAATTTACCTATTCAGAGTTTGTATGATGTTGTAATGATATCCGAAACGTGGCTTGAGGATGATGACGTCAACACAAGAAATACACTTACCAGGTTTCAATTTGCTTAGGTTGGATCGTTGTCAAATCAAGAAGTGGTGGTACTAATTGCTACTATTGATACCCTTGATGCCCGTCGTTTGGAAGTCCAAAATACTTCAGTGGAACAAGTCTTTGTCGAGATTAAATATGAAAAAATTAACTTCATTATTTGTTGGGTGTATATTCCATCAAACTCAAGCGAAGAAGTGCATGTGAATCACTGTACAGATGTTCAACGACTATCTCTGATCTACTCAAACCACAAACTAGTTATTTTTGGTTACTATAACTTTCCACTTTCTTTATTATTCAATTTATCTCTTAGAGAAACGGTACCAGATTCACACAATTCATATAGATTTTTCAAAGGCGTTTGATAGAGTTATTCATGTTGTATTGCTTCAAAATTTAAAATCCTTTGGTTTTTGGGTTAATGTTTTGGATTGGATTAGCAGCTTCCTTACAGGTACAATTCAATTGTATGTGATTTGTAATTAATAATTACAAATCACATACAATTGAAGCTTGTTCTGGTATTCTCCAGGGTAGTCACTGTGGACCATTACTTTTCAATATCTTTATTGATGATCTAATTACACACATTACTGACTCAGAGAAATTGTTATTTGCGGATAATCTCAAGCTATACCGTGTGATTGTTTGAAACTTCAAGAAGATGTGAACCATTTAACCAATTGGTGTAGAAATAACTGCTTGGAACTAAATCTTGACAAATGTCTAGTCATGTGTTTCAATCGTTCTCAGGCACCAATCACATATGAATACTGCATAAACTCTTTGCCCTTGAACCAAACTCAAACTTCTTGGATATGTAGGTAGGATCGCTAAAGACTTATCGGCTGGCACAATGAAAATTCTGTATTGTTCATTAATTATATAACACGTAGAGTATACAATCATTGTGTGGTGTCCCTCTTACATAGTGTACAAAACGTCACTGGAAAAGGTTCAAAATGAATTTTTGCGTAGTGCCTCCAATAAAACGGACGTTCAAATGGAGCAGCGACGTAACTACAACTACACTGATATTCTTTCTACACTACATCTAACCACATTGGAAAACAGACGGATTCAGACTGACCTAATATTTGTATTTAATTATTGTCAGGCCAAATTCTTCACAACTCTGATCGATTTCTTCTTTCTTGTTTATGAAGAGAGGCTAGAACCTCAAGATAATATTCTTTATTCAGTGTTTGTCTTACAGGTACCCAGTTTACATTGGTTTCCATGGATTTTCAAAAACCAATCATCATGGTCTTGTATTTTGATTTGGACATTTGAGCTTTTTTCAGTCATGGTTACTGTTAAACTCTTCCAGTGCATTGATCGGTACTCAGTTTCTGGGTCATTAGTAAAAAATCGTGATTCGTCACATGTAATAACACAAAATTATAGCCCATTATACCCCAGTTCTCTAACACTTTACTTGGAACGCTTCACAAAAAAATTGAAGTTGTATTACTACATAGCTTATGTGTAGTCCTTTATTCAAAACCAAAGCTAGTACTCTTACTTTTCCCTCAAGAACCAAAGTAAATTTTCTTCAAAAAAATGTTAACTTTCGAAATGAAAGTGTCAATATTACTATTATTTTTTTTCAACTTTTAGATCTTTTTCCCCAACTGGATCACCAGAAGCGAGTTATAGCAAAAAGCATGAAAAGACAAAAACGACGTAGGAGTTCATCGAGGTCCAGAACGAATCTCTCTGTTCCCAAATCTCCAGAAAGTTACTCCAGAAAAAGATTCATATCCAATACAAGATGTTCCAAAGATGATACATTAGGGAAATCAAGGAGTAGATCTTCATCAAAGAGTAGATGCAGTTCAAGAAGGAGTGTAGAATCAAGGAATGCATTGAAGTATCAAACCAATGATGTGAATTGAATGTCAATATAATTACAATAATTTTTTTAACGCTGTATTTTAATAATGTGATTTAGTTTACGTATATGGAGAAGTATAAGTTTATTATCCTTTATTTAAACAAACTTCAACTTAAATACATACAGTTTTCAAAGACTAGCCCATTTTTCAATTCATGTCATCATAGAAACACAATCTGCAGTAGCTATGATTAAAATAAATATTTAAGTTGTTTTTTTTTTCAAAAGTTATATTTAAGTTTTGACGTGTCGTCGAAGGAAGATGAAAATCACAGAGATCTAGAAAAATTTCATGAACTGTGGATGAACTTATTTACTGTCCTTTACTTCAATGAATCATCAAAATTCGACAAAATGAATGAATAGGTGATTATGAAAAGATTATTTTGAGACTTCAAGTCAAGACAGATTTGTTCTCTAAGAGTAGAGGAACAATTTTATATAAAGGGGCCCCAGTTCCTTATTATAGGTGTGTTTTCTTCCTTAATATTTTTAAATGAGAGAAAAAATTAGATGCACAAAAGGACGTTTATAACGTGAGATACTGATATGTAGTTATTTCAATAATTTTTTTAAAAAGATGCTTCAATTCATTTCTAGTGCAAGGGATTTGTTCAAAATTTCATTTTTAAGGTGTTTCTTGAATGAAGTCATAGGTAAGTATTCATAACCAGAAGAAATCCTATTTATTAGCCAAGGTACATAATGAGTTAATGAACCATTAAAGAGAATTGTTATGTGGCTTAGTAGAGTGAGCGTTGATCTCTATTGGATATTTAGATTTTACTCGTCCGTTCTGAATCTTATTTTATGGTATAAATAGGGAGGATTTTTGTGGATTAGAATATTTTTGACTATTCAGCAGTCGTGAAGTCCTCTCCTTTCAGCCATGTTCATCCAATGTATCGCTCTTGGAATTACTTTCATAACTATTAAATTCACATTAAAGTCGATATGTGATGGATGCTACGATGGTAACTTTCTACCGAAGAAGCTACTGTGAAACGTGTCTAGAAATTGAAATGTTTATGAAAATTGTGTAACTATTATCATGGATAGTTTCATTGAATAGTTTACACAATAAAGTTTCATTTGAATAAAAGTCAATACTTATAGAAAACTTGTATCATCAGCGATGCCTTAACATAAAGTGTCATTACTGTCGAGGTCAATTATATTCTGAACTCACCAATAACCATAATAAATAACCCAATGATTCAAACCCGAAGAGTTAACTTTCACGGTCGGGATAACTGTGTTATAACTGGTGTTCAGTTTGTTGACTGTAGTTTGCAGGATATTATGCTAGATGTTTCGACAGACGAAGTTCTTCATTTGTCATCATAAGCATACAATATATTGGTGTCAGTAAAATTTGTTCATGAAAAAAGTATGTCTTAGAGTTTGCTTATATAGATTTCCAAATAATAACTGTATAGACATCTAAGGACTTTTTTGAAAATTGGTGTTATAACACAATTTTTTATGTGAACTGTTCAACATAGACTGGCTCTCAAATTCAATATATAGTACTTGGGTAAGAAATTATGAACATTAAAAATAGATTTCAAAAATATGGTTGGGGAATGTTCTGGCCCTACAAATTTTGGTTTAATTATTCATTATAACAAATAATCAAAATATTATAACAAAAATCCTAGATACACCCAATAACATTGATCATATATAATAAGCTGATGAACGTGAAAATAAACAAATAAAAGCCAAGTTAGAACATTCACTTTCATTCGATCCACCGAGAAATAGTCGAGGTGAATTGGAACTATAGACTGATAGATATGAATGAAAAATATAGTTACTTCCAGAATAAGCTAATAAGTGGATATTTGAGATGAAGTTGCACAAATGTGTTGCTGAAGCTACAAGAAAGGGCCAAAAACCCAACAATTGGGATACAAATAGGACAGTAATGATATGGTATGAAATATACACTTTCTGAAAATTGATGATGGAGAATAGGAAGAAGCCGACTGACATGTGGGGGATATTGAAAGAACTTTTGCCCAAAAATATAAAGATATGCGATTTATATGAGATTCAACATTCTGAACAAAGGGTTATCAAAGGTATTTGTGATATAACAAATATTTGAATAAATATCCAATTAGCATTACCAACCTAATTGTAAGTTTATGCTGAGACTTCGCTTCATGACAGTAGTCTTAAGGAGCCCCGTTTATTTATGATATTCATGGATCAAGTCTTCCCATAGACGATGTTTTCGTAAGGAGAGATGTCATCGTTGTTTCCTACCACGCCTTGTTGTTTAAGGAAAGTTGAGTCCAACAATGCATTCGTAGTTGAGCTTAGCGCCACTATCGATACCTATGGCGAATTGAAACAGCGCTGACTGGTGTTACATCACGGATATTTTGTTTTTTGGCTCTGGTTTCAACCATTTGAATTCTCCCTTCAGGGAACCTTTTCAGATTCGACATGAAAGGACAGGGAATATATCAACAACCATTTAATATACAGGATTAACTCAATATACAAACTCAAATTCCGCAAATAAACAATTAAATGCAGTGATTGCCAGCATTGTCTACAACTTCATTCACCACGAATCAACATACACCATCTCAACAATTGCAAACTACAACTCCTCAGAGAAATTCCATCAGCTATCAATCTATACAACAGCAGCCACCAATAACAAGTGGAAATGAAGGAAATAACATTCAAAGAATATCCTCAACTAGCGAGGAAGAAGGATAAACCTTGATGAACACTGAACAGTAACAATGAATGGCAAATAATGAGAGAAACTAAAAGGAGGAGAACATTGAAAAATAAATAAACCCCAAAAGAATTCGAAATAGGCCATAGATTTCGTCCACTGGAAACAGGAAGAACCCTCGAATAATGTACAAGCGATACACACAAAAATCCACCAAAAGCCACCGCCAATATTTATACAAGGAGTACAGAACTATAAAGAAATGATTAAACGCATTGAGGAGATAGTCAAAGAAGAAGATTATTCAGATAAAAACTTCAGTAAACAATATAGTCAAAATAGTACCAGGAACATACAGAAAATAAATTGAAAGAATTTAGAGAAAAAAATATATACCATCAGACATACCAATTGAAAAGAGAGCATGCATACAGAATTCTAATTAGATACTTACACCAACCAACCAACCTCACAGAGTGAGAAACATATCAATGTTAAACAAGGAACAACAAAAGAACCACTCAATCTATTTTTTGTATATTCAGAACCTGCTCAAAATAATAAAGAAATTTACGAAGTTACAGGTATGCAAAATGAGGTTGTGATAATAGAGCCAACACGAGATGCCAATAATTCGGACATTCGAAATCATACTGTAACAAACTATTTTAATGTGTGGTGATTGGGTAATTGGGAAATTAAATGCATTTCTGATGATTGGGAAAAGTGCTGGTTTTAAATTTATTTTACGCCAGAGGTTTTAGTTTTATCAATTATCAGTTTCTTTGTTATTTTACCAATCAACAAATTCACTCTCATAGGTGTATGTTATATCTGATTGCCAATAAAATTTGTATTGAAAAAATATCATTAAAAATATTTTCTTTTCTCGTATAAACTCAATTATATGTTATTGACCAATAACTGGAAAGATGAAAAGTGAAAAACTTTTCTGGCCATCATTTTCATATCAACAGCACTACTTTTCAGAGCCCCTTTGGTAAGGAATTGTAGATTTTTTACATTTTAATAAGCGTTTTCTTCTCACTTTGCTGAAATATTTTGTCTAGCTAATGTTCTTGATGTACTCATGTTATCACGATTAGTATTGCAATATCTCTATGAGATGTCAAGAAGACGCCCCGGAGACATACTTTTGTCATACGTATAATTATATCGTGGATATATCAGATTGTGATATCTGCGAAAGGTAATACTTTGATGTCGAAGAAATAAGTGTAACATGATAGTCACAACATTCTACATGAACGTTTATGAGTCAATTGAAATATGCTGGCCAGTAGGACAGCAAATTTGGAAAAATGTTCGTAGCGTACAATATAAAGATATTTTTTAAGTAATTTTCTACAAGATAAATTAGGACTACAAATGAATAATAACCTAAATGAGTCTACCATAAGACATGGAACAACAATCGATGCAGTTTTCTTTAGATATCTTTTTAATTTTATTTCGAAATACCCATACCGTAAGCCTATTGGCATTGAATTGAACCTGATTATTTTCACCCCAATTCGAAATTATTTCTAGATCTTCATTAGGACCTGCAATCTCCTGCTGCCGCTGAAGATGGAATGAAGAAACAAGTGAGCTATCGTCAGCAAAGCAATATATTGGATTCTTGTTTTTTTTCCAATAAGTCGTTGATTTACGATAGAAAGAGGGTTGGAGACAGTATAGATCCCTGGGGAACACCAGCGTTGATGGTAAAACTATTCGAGAGATATCCATCGAAAGCCACTTACAGTGAACGTTCTTTCAGGAAGCTGGAGAGCCATACACAAAAATCATCTGACAAGCCATAGCTTCGAAGTTTGGCCAGCAAACTCTCATGCCACACACGGTCAAAGGCCTTATAAATATCAAGCGTTACAGCTCTTTACTCTCCATGTTTCTCGATTACATTATTCCATATATGGGTGACATATGTTTGTTTGAAGGTGAGTGACATGATAGAAGGTCATCTGTTGATCTTTGTCTCCGAAAGCCATATTGATGATCGCTCAAGATGTTGAAGTCTTCCAATTATTTGAGAATATGGTGGTTTACGGCTTTCTCCATGATTTTTGATATTACTGATAGCAAAGCGACTGGTCTATGGTTATTTGGAAGATTTTTCTTGCCCTTTTTGGGAACAGGCTGAACGCGAGCAATCTTCCAACAAGAAGAAAAACCCCCTTTCTTGTAAGACAGGCTGAAAAGTCTGCAAAATACTGGTGCGAGTTCATTTACGCACTTTTTAAGTACGATGACGGGCACTTTATCAGGACCAGACGTTGAGCTGTTTCAGAATTCGCCTGAGTAGACGTTGACGAAAAGCAATTGCCGGCAGTGTGGATTCTAGTGTGGGAATAGTGGGTGGTTCCTTTCCCTGAATATCCACTGTGGAATGGGACGCAAATTGTTCGGCTAGTAGATTTGTTTTTTCTATGGCTGTCGTCAAATTGTGGATTTTGTAAAGTTTTGATTAACAGCTTCAGCTACCGACCAGAAGGATCTAAACCCGTTGGGATTGGCAATCAGTTTATCCCTAATTCTCTGATTGTGAAGTTATTTGCTTTCATATATCCTAAGTTTGCAGCTGTTGTGAGCATTAACAAACCTAGTTTGATTTTCGGCACTGGAATTTTAGCGCCATTGCCTGTAAGCGAGATTTTTGGATGCGACAGCTTGCTCGCCATTTTTGTTGAACCATGTTTTGCCATTAGAAGTTCGTTTCATTGAAAAGGGCATATATGCATTCAAGGATGATAGAATAACTTCCTCCGTGACTTCAGAAGCACAAATAGATGGATCTTCAGAGCTGAAAGAAATATCTAGTCAGGGAAAATTTCGGAAATGGTCTTGAAGATCCTCCCACTCAGCAGATCTGTAATGTCAAACTTGGCGTGGCTTAGATTGTTCCCCAATATTTATCGGTAATTTACTAAACACTGAAATGAGTTTGTGATCAGAAGATCCTAATGGAGACCTTATGGTGACTGTGTGAATTTCTGGATTGGTTGTTAAATATAGATCCAGAAGATACGCCTATTCTCCATCACAGTTAGGAACCCTGGTTCGCTCATTTATATAATTTGAGTTGGTCCGCTGCTTATTGCAAAAGCCTCAGCTTCGCGACCTTGTTCATCGTTGACATTTGAAAATTTGACTCATTCGATACTGTGGACATTGAAGTAACCGAATATGGAAATTTCGGCACTGGGATGATTGACTTACAGAAAGTCAATGGTGTTTGCAAGTGAAGAGAATAGTGCCCCATATTGTGTATCGCTTCGTAGTCGATGAACGCAGCATATGAATTTAGTGATCTTCTGTGATACTATTTTGAACCAACATTTCCTCTCGTTGACAGGAGAGATCGCTTCTGATGAGAAGAGGTGTTCCAAAGTGACATCAGAGTCAGTATGGTAGCACTGGAGGAGAGGTTCAGAATCGTTACTAGCACCCAAATACTTCCAATAACTTTCAGAAAAGTGTTATTGTTATTGTAGGTCGGTAGCCGAGCGGTTCGATCTTGGTGCTTTGTAAACTCTCTCAATCGACCGATGTGTGAGTCGGTGGTTCAAGCCGCAAACTGATCGATCGATTTTCAATGCTATCGTTCAAACCGTGTTAGGAATCACATGTTAAAAGGTAAGACCTCGTTAGTCCTTAGCTCGCACAAGTTTCAACTTCTGAGGATTGTCGTTCGTAGGGGTACGACAGCTGGTTAACGAAAACACATATTTCAAACATTTTTTTCAATGGAAAATATTGAAGGGCATGTGTGAAGGCACGACCCTAGAAAACGATTTCATGCACACGAAATAACCAATAGGAAAAATCCAGTCGACCTTGGGTACAATGATATTCATGAAATTTGAGCACAGATTATTTGTATATACCTACACAAATGCCGACAGGAATCGCTATCGACAACTCCTTACTACAAAGCATAAGTGTCTCAAATCGAGTCCACCTCATACCTCGCTGTCAAAGTATCGAAAGCTGCACTAAAATACATACTTGCAACGCTGTATCCTCATTCTGACTGAATGCTTCACGGCAACCGTATGTTCACCACACTTCTCATAAAAGCACACCCCCACTTCGACGTCGAGGGTAGAACCTCAAGGCCAAACTCTATGTTCACGGTCATAACTAGTGTCCGACCGAAAGTTCGGTTTCGGTCGAGTTTCGGCAAAAAAACGGGTTTCGGTTTCGGCGGCAAACCCGCCGAAACTACGACCGAAACCGACATTGCATTCGGGAATTCCCGCGCTGTGATCGGTCATGTACGGCGCGTTGAATTTCATACAAGCGACAAAGACATTTTGCCGAGTAAACGTGCCTAATCATGTCATGACTCGTGACATAAATATTAAGTACCTATTGTGATATTAGGTAACAACTTAAATAAGTAATTTTATGTTTAATATTTTTGAAAAACCGTCAATAATATTCAAAAGAAGGATCTACACCTACTCAAATATACACCTCACCTATTTTAAGTATTTTTGAGGTGCAATTCATATTTTTTCCCAAACAAGGGTTTGTTGTGTTCATTATCAATAAGTAAAAATGTCGAAGACTGCATAACGTTGTGATTTAAAGATAAAAAAATAGAGACTGACTGATTATAATAACGTTTTCTTTATTTTTCCCTCAAAATATAATCCTTGTAAGGAAGTTTCGGTTTCGGTTTAGGCCGAAACTGAGACCGTTGCTGAAATTCGTTTTCGGTTTCGGTCGCAAAAACCAGTTTCCGTCGGACACTATTAGAAACACAAAGCTGAATAAATAATCTGTCATTTGAAGCACTGTTTCGAATTTTATTGACTGCTTTGATGCTATATTGCAGTGATTGAGAGAGGCGCTCACTCAAATTTTTCGCAACCAAATGTTGTCTATGAATGACGCAATGTACCTACAGCGAGCACATCTGGACTTTTATTTTTTAAGTACGCTATGAAACCTATGGTGACGTCCTGTCATAGCCGAAGCGCCATCCGTAGCAGCTGATATATTCTTCAGTGGAAATTCTTTCTTATCACAAAATATTTCCAGTGTTTTATATATGGTTTCTCCTTTTGTATCCGTCTCTAAATTTCTGGAAAATAGTAGTTCTTGATATATTTTCTCATTTTTAATAAACCTCACGTATAACAACAACAATACTTTATTGGTTGGTAAAGTGGACTCATCTTCTCTTGAATGTTTTCAGCCATATCATGAATTCGTCTTTGTACGGAACTATTGCTCAAAGGAATTTTTCGGATATCTGCCGCTGGTTTATGAAGCACAGTAGTTATTACTTCTTTTATTGCCGGTAAAATTAAATCCTCTCCAATAATGTAAGGTTTACCTGTTTGAGCAATTAGTAAGGAGATATTGAAGAAAGCTCGAAGTCCGTTGTCGTCTTGCTTAGAACCTGCTGAAAAAATTTTTGACACAATTGGCTGAGCTGAGTGTTTCTTTTCCAGTTCTTGAAAATGAGTCACACTTCTGTCTTTTTTATCTGAATGCATTTTATTCAAATGATCTGTCGCCTTGAGGGGTTTCATCGCTTCATTCGAAAATGTTTTTTGACAAAGAAGGTGTAGGGTTTTTAATAAATCTATATTTTATATATTCCGCGCTATACTGCTGTTTCTTCTGTTTTGCTTCCGACATAATTTTGTCTTCAAATATGCCGAAGTAAAGAATCGAGTATTAAAAACTTGCTAATGACACCACTCACTGTATTCACCACCGCACGTACAGCACTTTACCTAGCTAGTCGCTAACTAAATTCACTTGTTTTCGTAATATCGTCGAATGACATTACTAGCTGGATAGCGTGCGCTTTTATATGAGGCAGCGGACGGGCCTAGTACTTTCGAGAATAGAGACTAGAACTTTCCCCCTTCGCATTGAAGCTTATTGTACAGTTTGACAACTATAGGACAGGAAATAGTTACTGTCTAGTCCCCTAGATGGCGTTACACGAGTCAACGCGCGTTGAGCGTAAAGGAGCGGAAACGTTTTTGTTAAAAGCGAAAAAACATTTTTAAATTAACCATCGCCCCCTTTAACCACTTCAACGCTCTTCAATCTTCCCTGTTCCCTTTACTGCCACCCCATAGGCTTCTAGTGTCCACAAGGGGGTGTTATCTCCCACTTTGAGAAAGACTACTATGAAACAGTTTTACAAAAACATCGGCACGTGTTTCGCTATACAATAGTTTCCCCAAGCGTAAACAAAAAGGAAGAAGAGGAAGAAGGGGAAGGAAGCGAAACATGTGTCGCGGTTTTTGTAAAACCCTCTATAGTGAAAATCATACAATAAACTGTATTACTTAGTTTCAGTACATATTTGTATCAGATATTTCGATATGTTTACGAAAAACAGTACAAAAAACATGGTTGATGCTGACGCAGGCGCATAGAAAAAATTGTGATGAAAATGTTTTTCAATTCTTACCCTAATGCTCCAGTAGAAAGCACCTCAGTTTGTGCGGAAAGTGTTTCTGCTATGCTTTCTTCCGAGTATAGTTTCACTGGGGAGTTGTATTGCTTGTTGACTAACTTTGGGCCACCATTAACAGCACCGTTCAACTATAAAATGAATTTTTGATAAGTGTATCGAAACATATTTTTTGGCTACCTTCCGGGAGGTAGGTAATTCCCGGACTCATTTTCTTTGAGAAAGTAACATTTTTCCGGCGTAATATGGAAAGAATCACATCATTGTTGTCATTGTAAATATGAATATCTTGGTAGTTATAGTTTCGCTAATTTCAGTTGGTCATTACCATTGCAGCGAAATAACGATTGACAGCTATTTGACATGAAATTACTCGACATTTTGATTTTTGAAAGTTTGTATGGTTTTTGTTTGCAATAAACTATGGAAGCGACAGCGATAGTGAGTTTGAAAATGTGCCTTACGATATTTCAAATGCAGTAATAAAGGTTTTGGCTTTATACGTCTCCATCTTTATACAAAAAAAATTGGGAATCTTTCAAAGGGATCTGTTTCGAAAATACTTTTTCTTCCATTTTGTACCAGAAAGTTATTTTTTGCATGATCTATACATATTTGTATAGAATTTCGTTAGTTCGGACTCCCGTTGTCTAATATCTAATAATATAAAATGATTTGAAATCCCCAAAAGAATCAATACAAATTGAAAAATTGAAAAGAACAGCTGGAAGTGAAAATTATTCTAAGCAATGGAGAAGGAAGTCCTCAACGAATTGCCATTCTTAGACGTATTGTTGAAGAGGACCGACACTAAATGGGAGACATCTGTATACCGAAAACCCACTCACACGGGACATTATCTGAACCACGAATCTAATCACCATCAATCAACTGAAAGAGGAATCATCAAAACTCTATTAGTGCTTTCGTGCTCTGCAATACGGAGGAGGGTCTCGAGAAGGAACTAGACATCAAAAATGATCTTCAAAGATATGGCTACTCCAAAGCGATGGTGGAACAGACCTAGGCTGAAAGACAGCAAGAGCCTCACAAGGAAGAGAAGCCGTCACAACCAGTGCTTGCATCAGTGCTACATCAGAGTTTTATTGGAAAGGATAAAAAGAATTGGGTCAAAGTACAACATCAAATTCTGCTACAGATCCAGAAACACTATCCGTAGCAACCTCACTAAAAACCAGGCTACCAAACGCGAACTGCGATTCCAAGAATTGCATCTAATGGATACCCTGTGAGAGCGAGAAGTCCTATATCGGTGAAACAAAGAGGCCATTGAACGTTCGCATTACCGAGCACAAAAACACACACAGCGAAGGGAAACCAGCAAATCAGGAATAGCAGAGCATGTTTGGACCCATCAACATAATATCGAGTGGTCCCAAGCTGAGATCATACACAGGGAGGAACACTGGTTTAGGAGGAAATTCAAAGAATCCATATACATGTTGTCCAACAATGTATTCAGCCAAGCTTACGTAGAGCGAATCAAGCGAAAAACGGCCAACTCCCGCCAAATGGTCATCTGCCGCCAAACGGTCATCTTCCGCTAAATCAGTGGAGCGGAAAGAAAGAGGAGATAAGTGAAAGTACTCGAATGATCCATCACTAGTCATCTCTAGGAGGAATTAGTCAAGTCATCACTCGAATACGATTGTGGATCTGTATCTGTAGAATTTAAACTCACAGTACTTAGGCCACGTGACCCATTGTACATTCTCCCGAGGAAATGTCCTAGGTCATCGTCCATCCTGTCATTTCCAGGACGGTGGATAGGTCACTTGGAAACATATCCTTCATATCGGCAGGTGTAGGCCAAGACTCGCCGAACACACACTCTCTTATTGACGATAATTCCGGGCACTCGCATAGGACATGCCTGACAGTCTCATCTTCTTGATCACACATCCTGCATAGAGGTTTGTCCACTAGCCCCATATGATGGAGGTGTTTCCTTAATTGAAAGTGGCCAGTCAGAATTTCTACTATTAAGCGTAGATTTTTCCTGGTCATCGCCAGATATTCCTTCGGCGCCAGTTTCCCAGTGTTGCTCAAGGTGAACCTGGCAAGATTGCATCCTGTGATTCCATCCCATCTCTTTAGGGATTGAGCTTGGGTGACAGAGGTCGAGTCATATTTGAAGATCATCAGTGTTATTATTAGATTGGCTGGTACCTCAGCTATATTTGTTTTCTTATAACAGTCAGTTAATTTGGCGCATGGTTGGCAATACAGTCGATTATCACCTGTTAAAATTTGCACGGACTGATTATTAGTCATAGTAGGAAATGCTAGTAGAAGTTTCAGAAATTCATATACATTTTTGCTACCTCTTGCACATTTACTACAAAGTGAACAGGTGAGGATTTTTCCACCAAAAGACTTACAAACACAAGACGAGATAGACTGTATGAAATCATTCAATCCAGAGTGGTCTGGAGTATTGATTTTGCTATTTTTTTGCTCACGAAGAGTATTCAACAAAAAGACCCCAAGAATTCGAAACAATCCTCTTGTTGTCCTAACGAGAAATAATCATTCTGGGCGTCCGTTAGGCACATGATTTTTAGAACATAGTTCGTTGGCTTACTTGGAAAACACATTTTGAAACGACACCGGCCACTAAAGCTAATTAGCATTTCGTCAATACAAACGTTACTCACTGTATACATTTCTTGGAAGTTATGTACAAAAGTTTAAAATATGTTGGAAACGGCTGCTGCAGCAATAATTATTTTTCGTTCGTCCCTGGTATTCGTATTATCAAATCTTAGGCAGGCTAAAATCATCAAGAATCTATTTTCTGACATGTTACATCGAAAGACGTCTCTGCCAGTTCCATCTGATGCAAAAAGTGATCGTATATCCTCGTGATTTGATTTGAAGATCTGAGTATAAAGCAACAAAACAAGAAATGCGTTGAATACTAATTGATCTATTTCGGCTAGCTCTGGCCTATTTTGTTTAGCAAATTCTGCTCTGTAAATGCATAATTTATCGTTAGTCCAATATATAATTTCATGTTTCATGTCCATAGTAAATAAGAGATTCCAAACTTCTTCTGGCGATGGGTTAGTACCTAATTTTTTTGCAGTATTTTTCAGTGCTGGTTTATCTCGAATTATGTTGATACTTGTGGTTGTAACTGCTTTTTTTGTTTCGACACCAGACCACTCAAACCGGTTTTTGCGATAAAAATAAACTACTTTACGTTTTGTCAACAGGTTGTTATTCTTTTTTTCCTGATTGATTCAGTCATTAATTTACGAAGATCCATAGTAATTTCATAAAGTATACCTCACAATTTGATTTTCACAAACTTTGTGGAGATCAAATCGTGAGGTGTAGTTTATGAAATTAGGTTGATATTCTTTTGAATACAAATTTTTAACGGCGTAGAATCGTTATCATCCGATGTTGACGTTTCATTTAATGAATTGTGCACATTACATTACTACATCAGTTAAGGCGTCATTACCGCCAGGAATTGGTACAGCGGCTTGTGTATTTGGGACATCATTGCAATCTTCAATTTCGGAATCTGATTGTTCAGTTTCGGTATCAACGTCGCTCTGAAGTGCATCAGATTCTCTTATTTCCTCGTCCACATCATTATTCGATTCCTCCATCCACTGAAGAAGTGTGTCTTCATAGTCTGGGTCCTTAAACTTTACTGTCCGAGAAGAACCAGCCATAATATTTGCGATAATCGCACCGTACCGGGGTCAAATTGACCCTGTAATGCTTACTTTTGATATTTTGAGAAGGAATAAAACACCAAACTATACCTTCAACGTCTATTTAGCTACTGACGAGAAGGTACTGAGACCACTGACTGAGAAGAGTACACACGTAGCGTGCAGTCAACATATTAAAATTGTACAGGGTCAAAATGACCCTGGTTCAATAATTAAGAGGTTAAAACGAGTAACAGTCGATCATAATGAATAATAATATACAATAAATACAGTATCTTCTAATTTTTTCTAGGTTATGGAAAGATGACGGTTAAGGCATCATTTACGGCGCAATAGGGTTCGAGTTTAAATTTCATGCTATTATAAGATACATTTTTTCAAATCAGTAATCATTTCCCGACGGAATGATTCAAATCAAAACTTGATGGTTATTCAGTTCAACGTGCACCTGTTACCACCGCACCCCATGTATAATAATGAGAGTACGAGTATGAAGGAGAAATGTTTCCGCAGTGCGGAGAGAACTAAATCCGTGAACTTCTTAACTCTGCTAATAGACTTTTCGTACTTGATAGTCAAGATTCTAGTTAAATTCAGTATAACGACCATTGGAATTATTATTTGAATGAGTTTTCGCAGCTCTTTAACGATTTCACTTGCCAAGAATGATATTTTCCAGATTGTTAATGTGAAGGAGCTTGGTGCACTAGAATTATAATTCAATGCATATGTCTACGATCACAGCTTGAATCGCTCCACATATTATGTACCTTGAACAATATTTCCAAACAGATCATTTAAATTATAAATTACAGTAATAGGCGAGGCATTACTTTCAGAAAATATAATAATCGCAAAAGTTTTGTGATTTGTAACTAGAATCAATTGCCTTCTTAACAAAATTCACTGAAGTTCAGCAAATTCAGCTGAATTCTAACCGTGTTGATTTTTGATGAATTTTTTCCATCATGCATCTGGTAATCTGTTTGTTTGTTCGTTCATGTGAATTAATTTTGAAAACGTCTCAATCGATTTAGGTGCGCGATTACTGTCAGTGTATGGTGGTAAAAGCTGCCCTCAACATTTGATTTATTTCAATCAAAACTTCTTTAAAAACAACTGCTCAGTTTATTTGTCTTAAGCTTTGGTTACCCATATTCATTGTATCTTACAATTTTTTTTTAAATTAAAGAGACGAATACACGAGGACTTCAATGCTGATACATAGGTTATTTGAGAAAACCAAAATTCCCGAGTCAACGCAAAATATCGTGCAATAGCTGAGTGTGCAAATTAATTCAATTCCAGCTTTGAGTATGAGGTTGCAGAGGCAAGAATACTCTCAAACTGTTATCTTCTTCAATGATGTTCAGAAGATTTGCAATTATTCTACAGTTTATTTGTACTTAAAATGGTACCAAAAAAAAACAAACATATCGATTATAACACTTTGTAAATGTATGTGTCAATTTAAAATTCATAACAATTTTGTTATCGAAAAATTCTTCAACTAACAACGTGTTTAAAAATTTCTGGAATTAATGTTAAGTGCTAGGCTCTACCGACTGGCTTACAGTGAATGTTCAAACATTCAGTACCTTCAAATCAGAATAATCACTAGTATTCAGAAATATTGTCAACATAACTGCAATTTCAATAGTCATATTCTGAAACTATACAAGACAAAATGTGAAAAACCAAGAAAAGTACTTAATAAAAATAACTGCGTAAACGCAAGCGAGACATAAGTGGAACCACCTATTGGTGTGACACCCAAGTCAACTTGCCAAGTTTTTATGTCAGTATTGGTGGTTTGACCAATCAATCGACAACTACGTTCATACGTTCAATTTTCAAGAGAAGTGCATCCAGTACTGCTGGAGGAAGTTCCTTTGGGCGTCGAAAGGGATATGTTTTTTATGCATGATGGGGCTCCCGCCCATTTCAATCACGCAACACGTCAGCATTTAACTGAAACATATGCAAATCAGTAGAAAGGTCGAGGAGGACCACAGAACTGGCCCGTTCGATCCCCGGATCTGAATCCTCTCGATTTCTCTATTTGGGGACATTTATAACATTTGGTTTATCGTACTTCTGTTCGCGATGTAGAGGACTTAAGAAACCGCATCATCGATGCGTGGCAGGGTGATCAGAGGGACTCCAGGAATATTTGAGCGAATACGTGGCTCAATGCCCCGACGTCTAGACGCATACGTAATGTCTGAAGGTAGACATATTGAACATTTACAAAGATTTCTACATGTTGTGTGTTTTGTTATTAATAAATTAGTTTTGTTTATTACTCTTTAATCGTTTAATGCAGGTACTAACTATAAAATAACAATAAATCCAGTTCGCATTTATGACGATGTATCTCTGTAGTTGTTCGTAAAATAATTTTTGCTGCGAATTGGTTTATTTTGGGCAAAAAACCCAAGATACATTTTTTGTTTAGAAAGAAACAGGCTATCGGAAATAAATTTTTAAATGGTAAACAAATAATAGGACAAAAAGTTACATATGAAATCAATTTTAGGGGTTGCGTTTTCCACCCCTTACAACCATGGGGTAAACTAAATAAATAACTGGCTAAGTGTCTTTTTGGTAGTAGAAAACGTCAAGTTAATTTCAACATTGTAACTTTTTTAGTGCTTGTGAAAAAAATTGACTTTCCAGCCAATCATAAAACTAGGTTAGTAAAAATCATCCAATACGAACCGCCAATTCTATTTGGACTATTTCGCAGCAGGTTCAATTCTATGTATTTCTTTTTTTGGCCTTTGAGAGTGCCGCCAACTTTAAAAGAGTGCACAATATCGTTTACTTCGACTATACAAGCTGTATTCGTACAGCTTCTGTGACTAACATACTTATTTGGCTCATTTTAACTGTGACTTTATATTGTTTTGTAGATATTTCTGAATAAACATATACTACTGCTAATGATAGCACCGTCGGAAGAGACAAAAATCCCCTTCAAAATGATGTGCCACTTGCTCTTTCCATTCAAGATTCTTAGGATAATATTTACCTCTCGTAGGGAGTTGAATCAAAGAGGTCAAAAATATTTATTGAAAATAAAATTGATGTTTTCTCCATTTTTTCGTATTCTCTCCCGGAAATGTGATGAACAACCTGTATTTCTGGGAGTCCCGTACTCAATGTCATCTTAAATAATCTCAGATAGGTAGCACTTACTCTCCGGTAACGTAAGTTGAACAAACGACTAATTATATTCAAGTCGATAATTCCGCAGACCAATCGATGTATAACAGTAGAGTGCCCACATGTCCTTGATCCTTGACAAAGAAAAAACAATAATAAGCGCCTCGGCCAGGTGAAATGCACCGCCACCAGGTGTATTCCAATAGCACGTTACATAACCATATCGACTACCCCTATGACGAAAAATCACTCATGCATGGACCGTTGTAGGAGCAAGAGGAAGTACCGCAGCCTGCTGGCCCGTGCATGTGCTCGTGCGATCTGTGAACCATGAACGGTTATCTTTTTTGTACGATAAGTGTGACTTCAATCGTGCGAAGGCCCTGAACGAGCCATATAATATTCAACAAAATGGCTTTCGCGACCGAGGTTTTCAGTGTCACTATTTTTATTCGGGTTTGGAAGCCGTCGTCGAGTTGCGATCTTCTTCAGAGGTTCATACATCTTGAGTTTATCTCCGATGACTGGGTATTAACCGTAAAGCGTATTTATGTAGTTTGGTGTCCTAATACCTGTACCCGAATTAGTGGCCTAGTCTGCAGTTTTTTTCAAGCTCCTTCAGCCTTGCTCCCATGGATCTTTTCCTGAATCAAAATAAATATGTTTGACACAGTCGGATTACCCAGTCATCGAAGATACACTGAAGATGCATGAATCTCTGGCAATTACCGTCCACCATTAATGTGGTGGACGGTAATTAAAGCCGATTTATCCGCTGGAAGCTGGTGGACGCAAGCAATTTATTTATTGTTTTGTCATTTCTAATTAAGTCACATTTGCAATATCAAATTCTTCTAGTATAAACTTCGAGGGAAATATGTCGTTCACCAAGTGAACGACATATTGAAAAGAGCTATGTTCTCAGCGGGTCAGCGGATGTTCCTGCAATTCTGGAACCCTTACGCTAGATTTTGGACAGCCGACTTTGTATTGGTCGTCCAAATTTCAATCTGTTTAAAATCTGTTTTTCCGTTAACTAGCTGTTGCAACCCTACGAACGATAACCCTCAAAAGTCGAAACTTGTGCGAGCTAAGGATCAACGAGGTCTTACCTTTTAACGTGTGATTCCTAACACGGGCTGGACGGTAGCAAGTGAAGATCTATCGTTCAGACTAGGGCTTGAACCACCGACCAAC
>WOGO01000925.1:0-20162 GCA_015342085.1 Leptinotarsa defecta | reverse complement strand
AATTAATCCACCCAGCAATTAGGAATATACCCGGTGTAACTATATGCGTTCTACTCCTTACCAGATTCGCCATACTTTGGTTTTGGATGAAAAAAAAATGGCCATCGCAATACCAACCGACAGAAGGACCCTAAAGAAAACAACCCTTTATCCGTTTTGTTTTCTCCTGAGGAGGGAGGAGTTATGTGGAGAGATTTTGCAGGCTATCTAAGGAAATGCAGTGCTTGCACATTCCCACCCCTGATCCAGAAACGATTATCTTTATAACGTTTTATTCATTCTATTTGCAGATCTCGATGTGAGAAGTTCTCTAGAAATTTTGTATTGTAATTTTGAGTAAAATGAATTGTTTTTAAAAACGGTTTTCGACTTCAAAGTTACTTAACTCGCGTTACAACGCCAGTCTGTCTGGCTTCCCTTTCTCTCAAGCATACGTCAGTGGAAGGCAGGCTCCTCCTCTCTCGTCGAACGAACGCGATACATATATACTGTTGACATTTTTATGAAAATTCTACCAGAAAACACGTAATATATAATAACAATTGGCTCATGGTTGCTATAATATATATGTACTACACAAAATAATTAATGAAATATGTTGACATTAAATAATCTTCCCTTAAATTATCAAATTAATATAGATGAAATTCAAGAAATAGATGATGATAGATAGATGATAGATGAAATTCGTGAAAGTTGTTCGAATTTCAGCAGTAACTCATCGAGGTTTGCCCTTTCTACATTTGCATAAAGTTATACACCATTAACGAATCATTTATCAATTTCATAGGATTGTCAGATTGGAGACAATTTTGAAAATCCTTTCCATAAGTCGAAATGTAGTCGAGAAGTCGTTTCGAGGAATATGCAAAACAAATAGTTCTCAGAAACAGCCCCCTGACGTTTCGTCTCCTACTGCGGTATACATGCGTGCGGTAATGGTTGCAGTGCCCGGGTTGGTGCTTCCGTTGTATCGAAAGCATTAACTGAGAGTTAATAAGCATCCAAGAAGGCCAGAGTCTCTTAGGTTTCTCGTTCCAACGTGAATTGGAATTTTGGGTAAAAGAAACTTAAATACAGGAAAAAATTGTTCAGTGTTCTTCACCATCTTTCCATACCACAAACGTGTCATAGTACGAACGTATCATATCATGAACGTGTCATATGTATACCATCAATATAACGTGTCATCAATATAACGCGTTATGATGATGACACGTTTATGGTATGGCAGGATGGTGAAGAGACACTAAACGATTTTCTAAACTTTCTCGGCCCAAAAATCCAATTCACAATGGAACAAGAAAACCAACGGACTCTAAACTTCTTGGATGTTCTTGTAAACTAACGTGAAGGTGGTACATTAGGAGACAGAGTGTATAGAAAACAACACATACAGACAGGTACTTGGTTGAGAGAGCGCGAGGTATATGTGAACCTGGGAGTTTTCCAGAGGAATTCAATCACCTGAAAAATGGGTTCAAGGGAAGGGGAATTCGAGTGAGCCATAAGACCCAAGACAGGGAACGCCAAAGTAACCCCAGCTAGGCTAGTTGAGGAAAAAGCTTTTGTTTCCTATTTTGAAACTGTAACAGACCAGATTGGGAGAATTTTAGAAAAACACAACGTGAAGCCAATATTTAGGCCAACAAAAGCCACCATACAAAGTGTACGGTCAGCTAAGGACTCCAGAGAACCTTCAGCAACACCGGGCTATCCAGTGTCACTATTTTCATTTGGGTTGAAGGCCGCCTGGAGCGGCTGGCTAGTTCCTTCAGAGGTTCATACATTTTGAATGTACCTCCGATTACTGCATATTACGACTGACTAAAGCGGGTATACCCGGGGTATACCGGATTCCTTGTAGCTGCTGGTTGGTCCACATTGGAACCACGAAATACAGTAAAAATATCCGTCTCTCTGAACACAAAAGAAATCGTCGGATCGGAGAAACCGACAAATCAGCTGTAATCAAACATGCTCTCGACAAAGAAAGCATTCACATTATCTCATCAGGAGATACTACGTGAAACTCAGAATTACTATTCAACAGATAGGAGATAAAAATTTAAAAGAATACAAGGATAAGTTCAATAGAAATGAAGAGGCAATGAACAATAATAAAATCTATAATAAAATCTGGCTACCTGTCCTCAATGGAACACAAACAAGGTCAGGTTATCCAATTAATAATAATAATAATTTATTTCCCAAGAGACAAAATATTGAATTGGAATAGTCAAGTCTAGTAAAAAGAAACATATAAGGTAGATTTAACAATAACACATTCGGAGCTTTGAAATACAAAGACTCGCCGTTAAAAATATATAAAAACATATGAAAATGTAAAATTTAATAGAAACATTAGAGACAATATTTTTATGAGATATCTTCTGAAAAGAATTCATCTGTGGAATGAAAACATCTTGTAACAAGTATTTTTTTTGAGTTGCTTTTCGAAAGTCAATAACGAAGAACAGTTTTTCAGTTCATTTGAATGCACGTAAGTCATTATTAGCAGGAGAGCAGAAATGTACTCTATTTTTACAAATTGGTTTTCGGAAGTGATTTTGAGAACGAGTATGTACTTGATGTATATCAAAATTCTTTACAAAACTGTCTCTATTCTTGAAAATATAGAGACACAATTCAAAAATATATAACGATGGAAGTGTTAAGATTTCATATTTGCCGAAAAAACTTTTACAGCTCTTGGTACTAGGCACATTCATGATGCATCTGCTGATTTTTTTTGTGCAATGAAAACTTCCTGAGACGTGGTTGACCATCCCCAGAAACAAACACCATAGCGCATACGACTCACCACTTGCCCGTAATATACCATCAGCAATTGAGGCATGTGTAAGTACCGTTCTCAAATTTCTCAGAAGATAGCACTGCGAATGAACCGCTGATATCAGACTCGAACAATGTACTTTCCAATCAAGATCTTCATCAATGCACATTCCCAAAGACTTGACATGGATGGCAGATTTGGAAACTGGTTCATTGTTTACAGTAAGATCGGGTTTTGTACAAATATGTACGGTTGTGAAACCTAAGATATTGTGTCTTATCCACATTGAAGAATAATGAATTGTTATATCATCACTATATAATAGTGATGGAATCACCTTCTCAATGGTGTTTTCTATATTCACAAAAAACGATCAATATGGAATCCCAAATCGACTCTTATGAACGTAATGGAATTGAAAGAATTTACTTTATATTTATAGGATATCAGATAGTGAATTACGAATCCAACTACCATCAATCTACCAGAAAAGAAATCATTAACATTCAGGTCAGGCATCCATGCTCTGCAATGATAGAGAAAAGTCATTAAGAAAGTAGACCACGTTGAAAATAATCTTCAACAGAATGAAGAGCAGTTGTAACAACGAGTATTATTATTCCGTTTTATCTGAGTGCTGTGGAAAAGGATAAGATAAATTTGATCATTAGCACCCATCTCATAGAAATCGGATGATTTTATGATTTGAGTTATTTTCGGAGAATCACGGTAACACTTAAATTCATACTCATTCATTGATGTATTTTCAGATTTCAAACCTATATTTTCTATACTTTTCAGGACATGAAAAATTGCCGTTGCTCTTATAGACCAGGCCAGAACCTTAACACTGAGCATCTTTTCTCTGTCTAGCACCACCACTCTCAAGGGAACCCCTACATCTCCGAACTCTTCCCGCTTTCGTGCCACCAACGCGTAGCGGTGAAGAAGATCCCTCTTCATTAATTCAGTTCCTGAATTAATACATATTCCTTTCAACTTGACTCAAATTCACATTTATCCATACCCCACATTGATTATCATCCACAAATTGAATTACAAAATATCACCCAATAACTATTATAGTGGTAATTAAGAAACAAAACTGAACAAGATTTCTGTTCATGTATTATACAGAGTTTGCTGTATGAGCATCTGTACCCCGGTTAAGATCTCTCCGATTGGGAAGATTTGATCAGGCTCCCAGTCCTGTTCCTTAACATCAGATAAGGAGTAAACAGACAACTTACCTCTCATTGCCGCGTTCATCCCTCACCACAATCTCTGCGCATTCGTTCATAAACCGTATCAACTCGTCTTTCTTTCAATTCTGTTCTCTCGATTCAATCTCCCCATTTTCTATTTCTATGCGTTTTTTCCAGTCACGTCACTCAGTCCTGTCCACATCCATGCATCTCCCGATCACATAATTTGCCGTTTCCGGCTCCCGGCTCCGACAACTCCGGTCCAACGTTGAACCTGGTGAGGTATCCTGGAAAGTAGTCCGTACCGTTAGTAGTTGTATCGCCTTCCTCAACAGATTCAGTAATTCATACTCGACTGTTTAGCAAAACCTGCAAAACAGCCGCCTGTTCGTGCCACACTGGCACTTTTCGAAAGTGGAAATCCTAATCTCTCACATTCAACAAAGAACAGTGTCAACCTCAGTAATTGTTCAAATTCCAGAAATATTGAATATACTTGTGGTACACTGTTTGGAACATTTGGTGTAGTAATGAATATACTGGAGTTCTATCCCAACATCAAACCATTATTTTTAACGTCTCGATACGTGTTTCGAACACCAAGTGATCATCTTCAAGAGTAGGATTAAACTGATTGAACTGAATATTCAATATTGAGTATATCCCACACAAATCCTCATCACTTAGAATGGCAAACTACCATTACAGATAACCCCATCATCCCGAGCCATAAACCTCTTCCTCAAACCTATCGAACTATGGCAATGAATCGCTTCGAAAACGTTTCATGGAGAGTCACCCCTCCTGAGGGCGAATTGTTTTGACAAGGATAAATGCGGTGATCATTGACTACAACAATGAAGCCGTTTCCTTCGAACAACTTTTATAATCTAAGTTTCGCTATTTTCATTAGAACTTCGATCCTTGCTCACTACGGATCGGAATGCTGATGCTCGAGCGACTTTGATGGTGATCGACAGCGAGAATTAGTGTCCGTGAGAATCGGTGAGTGAGGGTGATTTGTTTTTGCAGAGGGTGCCAAATTCGCTTCACGAATGTGAAAACTTCAGTGTAGAATTTGTCGGTGGTCAACTTTCGTAGTGGCAATCCAATCGGTGAAATTTTCTTCTCTGTCGATTAGTGTGAACTCTACACTCACTGCGATGAGGATTAATTTCATTCTTTCATTGAGATTGAGAGTTTAATGAGCCTCACTTCTATTGATTAGTTATCTTTTTCGGTTATTTATTCGCAAAGTCATTACTTTGAATTCATTTATTTATTCATATACACGGGCAAGCCCAATTCAGATAAAAGTAGTGCAGTGCTATGTATTACTTGATGCAATACAGTGGATTAAAAGTAAATTATAAAAATAATACCATTTCGAACCAAGATACCAAGTAGATTATTTAAGAAAATTCAAATGTATGACAAGATGAATTAATATTCAATAATATTAAAGTCTTACAGGCAAGTAACATAGACACAATACAACAACACAAGCAGAGAGTATTAGATGGCTAGGTGAAGAATATGGTTTTTGAAGCGGAAAGCTGATATATTAAAATGAAAACAGAAATCAAAATTTCTATGTTTTTTACCTCTTTTATTTGTAACTAACGTTACTGCAGTTTCCTCCTATATGGACATTCTCAAACTTATATAATAAAATAAAAGTTTATTGTATAAGTTTGAGAATGTCTATATAGGACGAAACTGCAGTAACGTTACAAATAAAAGTGGTAAAAAACATAGAAACTTCAATTTCTCTTTCCATTATGATCTCCTACCACATAGTAACGGCTACATCTATCAATTTATTGGTATATTAAAGATTTGAAGGTTATTTTAAGAGCTAGCCAATCGAAGAGTTCTGGAAATAATTGAATATGTGAAAAGAAACGTAAAACGTTTGCACCTGTCTAGTTGAACGACTGAGATATTTTGGAGAAGAGCTCGGGGCTGATACTCAGTCCGATGATAATTTTGAATAGAAGCATTAAATCTCTATGTTTTCTGCGAGCCTCAAGAGAAAGTATGTTCAAAATTCATTCCAACGCAGTATAGTCATAGTATACACGCATCTTGAAGGCGACATATTGCAGGAAATAATAGAAACAGAAAATAGTAGCTTCTGAGATTGTTTTGTAACCCCGAGTTGATTTATTCTAAACGATGCAGCTGCGAGCCTAATAGAGGGTATGTTCAAAATTCATTCCAGAGCAGTATAGTCATATTATATACGCATCTTGAAGGCGATATATCGCAGGAAATTGTGCTGTATGGTATAGAAACAGAAAATAGTAGCTTCAAAGATCGTTTTGTAACCACGAGTTGATTTATTCTAAACGATGCAGCTGCGAGCCTCAAGAGAAGGTAGGTTCAAAATTCATTCCAATGCAGTATATAGTCATAGTATACACGCATCTTGAAGGCGATATATCGCAGGAAATAGTGCTGTACGGTATAGAAACACATCTGCACATCTAATGAGTACTTTGGAGGTATGTAACGAAATTGGCCGATACTTGATGAAAATAAATAACTTATTCAAATAACAGTTCACTCAAGCAGTTCACTGTCCACTCAGAATGAAGTATTACTTGTATACTTTGTGAGATACTTCTCTCTCACCTGAAATATTCGAAAGTTATTTATGGCTATGCCACTCCGAAGTAAATCTAGCATCGTCTGCACATGGTGTGAAACTCATTTGCAGCTCAAGTATAAACACCTGAAATACATTGGCCAGTTCAATATGTGAAAACAAATAATTGATGTGAAACATCTATAGTCGCACGTGAAACCTATTGCTGGAATGGCGACGCAGGCAGTGGCGGCTGGTTGCATGCGCAAAGGACTGTGCAATTCTCGTTCCACTGGTTGGGTGTCACGCTATCTGTCTCGCCACACTATAGTGTAAACAGTTGTGTTTACTACAGTATACATAATCGGGAGTAGTAGAAAGCTAAAAACTTTCCCAAAAATTAATCACACCTGAAAATATAACCCCTTCAATTCAAACTAAATAAATAATTCTTGGAAATAATAAATATAAAATATGTGTGACAGTGATAATCCAGAAAGTGAAAGTGGGCAGCCTCTTGCAAAGAAAGCAAAACCATACTACAAGCCACTATCAAGTCATGAGTGAGTTAATTATACTTTTATATTTTATAATCATACTGTACATCTACCTGTTAATTGAGGCCGCGTATTTTCGATCTGTCTCAGTTCATATATTTCATATATATTTCTAATACATATTTTTTATAAATATTTAAGTCATCAACAATCATCACAGGGGTCACAAGATATTATCATTGATGTTTCACATCTGATAGGCGTCCTGTGATGTCTCAATTCTTTCACATTGTTACGGCTCATCACATCAACAGACGAATGAATAAAAAGAAACTCATGCCTGCGGCATATCAACTACTAGGGCTGACATTGAATGCAATGGAGTCGAAGAAAGCAGAGCTTCGTCTTGTGATGTTATCTAAAAAAGTGCTGGTGAAGTAAAACAACAGTTGTCTTATTCAGAAAATCCGAAGTACGCCAATGAAGATGACAGTGTTCCATGTAAGTGGAATTGTACCTCTTTCATTTACTCTAGTTTGTAGCAATCCGGTGAGTGATATCTGATTCAATTCCATAAGGAATGTTTACAAACTGACAAGAAAAAGCGACTTTTGTATTATTCAAAGTTCATGTGAAAATAGTTTGTTCGAATGGACTGTCTATTCCAGTTCAGTGACTCTATGAATCTGAATTGAAAATTAAACTTTCGTTGGTGTCAAAACATATTAAAATTAAATTGATTTGTTAATTCATCGACAGTCAACGAAAAGTATATGCTAAATGTAGGAATACTTGAATCTTTGACGATGTTTCCGTTCCTTTCGATTATTTCCAGAATATTTTGTAATTGTCTGAATTTTGGAACGACATTTGAAAGGATTCTGAAATAGGTAACTTTCTTCAATTGTAACCAAGTTTGTTTCTTTCATGGTTTCCGATTTTCCTATGCTGACCCTCCTTATCTTCGACAAATATTTCGTTCGCTTTACTTAAACATTCATCCTTCTTTGTGAACTCCTATCCATGGGGTTCTGAAAAACAAGATACACGATTCACTAACAGTAATCTGTGAATTAAAATTACTGTTGTTTCACAAGTTATGATATTTTGGATATTTAAAGCAAATTAATCAGTATGTCATGAAATGGGGGATTGGAATACCGAATATTCAGCCAAGTACGTATTCTTGATTCTTTCAGTGGTATTTCTTCTACTTAAACAGCTGATACGTTATCTAGAGCAAAACTACCTGAATTGTATCATCAGTTCGGACTTCCATTGTCTAATATGGTATAAATTGATTTGAAATCCCAGAAAAAATAAAAAGATCAACCAAAAATAACAATTTTATTAAAACAAAAAACTGAAATTACAAGGGAATAACATACAAGCTACAACTAGAAAATACAAAATTGAAATATTATTAGAAGCTAAAAATTAAAAAATATTATTACCAAAAATGAAAAATAAAAATTTTAAGATTCCAAACCAAGTTACGTTCTCTTGGTGAAGAGGACCGACACTGAATGGGAAACTTCTGTATATCGAATACCCACTCACACAGTACAGTATCTGAACCAGAAATCCAACCACCATTAATCGACTAAGAGAGGAATCACCAAGACTCCACTAGACCGTGCTTTCGAGTTCTGTAATACAAAGAAAGGTCTCGAAAAAGAAATAGGCATCGTCAAAAATGATCTTCAACGGAATGGTTACTCCAGAGTGATGGTAGAACAGGCTTTAGCTAGAAGACAGCAAGAGCTCCACAAGGAAGACAAGACGCCATAACCAGTACTTGTACTTCCCTACATCAGAGGATTATCGGAAAGGATAAGAAGGATTGGGTCCAAGTATAACATCAAGACCTGCTTCAGATCTGGTAACACTATCCGTAGCAGCCTCACAAAAACCAGGGCACCAAACGCGGACTGCGATTCCAAGAATTGCATTTACCGGATAACCTGCGAGTGCGGAGAATCATACATCGGTGAAACTAAGAGGCCATTGAAAGTTCGCATTGCTGAGCACAACAAACACACACAACGAGGAGAAACCAGCAAATCCGGAATAGCAGAGCATGTTTGGAGTCATCAACATAATATCAAATGGGCTCAAGCTAAAATCATCCACAAAGAGGAACACTGGTTTAGGAGAAAATTCAAGGAACCCGCCAAACAGTAATCTCCCGCTAAAACCAATTAAACGGTAAGAGGAAAGAGGGGATAGGTGAAAGGTGAAAGTACCTGAATGACCTATAAATAGTCAGATCTCCAAGGAATAAGTCCAGTTATCACCCGAAGATGATTGTGGATACAAACAATCGAAACGTCAGTGACGTAACTTGGTTTGGAATCTTTCAACTTTTATTTTACATTTTTGTTAATGATATTTTTTAATTTTCAGCTTCCAATAATATTTAAATTTTTTATTTTCAGGTTGTAGCTTGTATGTTATTTCCTTGTAATTTCAGTTTTTTGTGTTGATGAAATTGTTATTTTTGGTTAATCTTTTCATTTTTTTCAGGGATTTTGAATCAATTTATATTATAGTAGACAATGGAAGTCCGAACTGATGAAATACACCACGAAACATTGTCAAGCAATTTCAAACAAATACCTTTTTGAGTTGAATTTTCCCACTGATAAATATTGTTGTTAATCATGCTCTAAAAAAACTAACGTCGGCTGCCACTAGTAGCCATAAATCAATCGTGACGTAACTAAGAGCGCGCGAATGTACGATGTTCCCTGCCGCTCTAGAAGCAGCAAGAATAATGCCACCTATTTCGAAGAAACTTCGGCAAAATTTCTACTGCATTCGATTACGATATATTAATGCTAGGTAAGAGCATATCGACACAGCCAAGTGGAAGATGCAGTGCGGTATGCGAAACGATCTAGTGGTGCTATAGACATTCGAATAATAGTTGAAGTTTCAGTTGAAGTGATTGTTATATTCAAAGTGAAATAAAGTTAGTATGATTATTCAGTATAGTCAATTTTTGGACAACCCACGGAAAAAACGTAACAATTATATCTTATAAGAATTAATGAAGTATACAATAGTGCAATGCAACTGGTGTGAACATTTTTCAGGTTTTGTGACGGAGGTATATCAAAGCCTATTATTTTGATATTTTATATTTTTTACATCTATGACAATGATCAAGAAAAACATTCCAAGTGTGAATATCTGCTGTCCTCAAGGAAGGTTATGTAACCCTTTTGTCAAACACCAGTTTGATCAATTCTTATAAAACGACGTGATAATGTTGTTTTAACAAGCATTTGCAAGGAAAATCTATCAGCGTATCAATTTTGATTACACGAATACTGCGTGACTTCGGTATTGAACTGTTGTTTGATGTTCGTAGTGATTATGTACCTAATATAAACGCAAACGGGCCATTTATAATAGAATCTACACGTAAATCAATAATTACCAACAACGTATTTCGTACATAGTTCAACATCCTTTTTTAAAAGGATTATTCATTCAACAGTCACCAGAAAAAAGTTCTTGCGTGAATGAACCATGACCACGTGAAAAATTCATGTTGAGTTAATTAAGTGTTAAGTATTGAATAGACATAGGCGATGACTATGAACTAGGTTTTCCGATTATAGAAAACTTCATCTTGTTTTCGTGTTCCAACCTCAATTCTTCATACTCATCGATATCTGATCGAAACTAGTATCATGAAGATTTATTCATCCAATTGTTTGTTAGTTTGTCACGGATGAATTTGAAAACTGATTTCATAAATCATTCCACCTCTATGAATTTCATTAGTTCGGATATCCATTGTCTGATATAAAATTATTTGAAATCTTTGAAAGGATCAACAAAATCAAAAAGATTAGCTACAAAAATAAAAATTACATTAGGTAAAGAAACTGAAATGAAATAACAGTGAAATGAAATACAAATAAAAATAGAACAACTGAACAAAAATTGAAGATAAATAGTTAAGAGATTCCAAGTCATGTTACTTCACTATGTTTCGATTGTTAGTATCCATAATGGTCTTCGGGTGATGACTGGACTAATTCCTCCGAGAGATGACTATTTATGGGTCATTCGAGTACTTTGAATTATCTGCGCTTTCCTTTTTCCACTTCACCGGTTTAGTGGGAGATGACCGTTTGGCAGGAATAGGCCATTTTTCGCTTGATTATGGGTTTTCATATGTTGGTATCTCTACGTTAGCTTGACTGAATACATTGTTGGACAACATGTATGCAACTACTTTGAATTTCCATCTACACCAATGTTTCTCCCTGTATATGATCTCAGCTTGAGACCACTCGATGTTATGTTGATGGGTCCAAACATGATCTGCTATTCGTGATTTGCTGGTTCCACCTCGTGTGTGTGTTTCTTATGCTCGGCAATGCGAACATTCAATAGCCGCAACCACAGGGTATCCGATAAATGCAATTATTGAAATCGTGATCCGCATTTAGTGGCCTGGACCCAATTCTTCTTATCCTTTCCGATAATCCTCTGAAGTGCAAGCACTACTTGTTGCGGCTTCTCTTCTTTGCGAGGCTCCTGCTGTATTTTACCCAAAGTCTATTCCACCATCTCTTTGGAGTAGCAATTCCGTTGAAGATCATTTTTGATGTCTAGTTCCTTCTCGAAACTTTCTTTCATATTACAAAGCCAAAAAGCACGGTGTAATAGTCTTGATGATTTCTCTTTTAGTCGATTGATGGTGGTTGCATTTGTGGTTCAGATACTGTCCCGTGTGAGTGGATTTTGCGTTAACCAGATGTCGTTCCCTCCTACGTTCCCTCTCAAAAGTCAAGACTTGTGTGAGCTAAGGATTAAAGAGGTCTTACCTTCTAACGTGTGATTCATAACACAATTTTTCATTTATGTTACATCTGTCAACTCATCCGGGTGAACTCTTGCGAAATACTTGATTTTGAAACAGTTTTCAATAACATTCAGGTTCAGTTTTTTTCAATATTCATCTGTTTCAAACTGTGGACAGTGAGAATATATCGAAAAGTGAACTACTATTACAACAATAACTTTGCATACTTCAAGCAAAAGTAGGTAGCACGAATATAGATAGCATCGATCATGTAATTATTCTACAGCGATAAAACATATCTTACAAAAAAATGATGTATGAGCCAGTTTCAATGCAATATATGATGATCTGACACGAATGAAAAAACAAAAAAAATCGCTTCGTGTATATTATATACCCATCAGCGTAATAATTAAACTAATCCATCAACACGCGTGTTAAAATCAAATGAAACCGCGGAGTCGAAATAGATATATGAATAGAAGGCATAAATCATCAAGCAACGAGGTCGGAATTAATTATAAAAATTTGTTGTAAGGAAAGAAAGGTCTCTGTGGCCAATTATAATCATCATTCATCATGTGTGTTATCGCGAAAAATGTCTCGGATGCTTGGCTTTTCGCCTGCCTCTGGATCCGTATCAGCTTGTGAAATGGGACGGGTGGTGTTTTGTGGTGGAAAAGTTTAATTTTTTCGGTAAGAGATCAGAGGAGGGGAGAGCGGGGCTAGTTGAGCAATTTTTTACTCAAGTGATTATAGCTCCTCAGCAATAAGTATCAATAGTTTGTGTGGCATACCGATGGATTACTGATTTATTCTTCTACAAAAAAGCCCATAGTAATGTATTTCTAACTAATCAAGTTCAAAAGTTACAGGTGTTTAAACGAAGAACGTCAAGTATGCTCAACTTACCCCATGGGTGGGGTAAGTTGAGCAAGGGTATGAGGCAAATTGAGCAGTTAGAGATTCTAGTCTAACTAAGGTTTCTAGACATGAAATAAAAATTGTATTTGATAATTGAGTGGTACTTTATTGATTTCTAAGTGAGAAAAATGAAACAAAACATAATATTTTTTTAGACATCAAGCACAAAAATAGAATCAACAAAAACGCAACATATTTAAAAATTTATTTTTGGAATAGATTCATCCTTTCCACCTCCAATAAAGAATAAATTAAGAAAAAATATACATAATGACTAAAACTGATCGTAATCGTCATCGGAATTGCAATTGATACAAATGAAATGAAGGCCAGTAACTTGGACAAATTTTTTATGTGCCCACTTTTGACAATCTTCGCATTGGATCCAATTCTCTCCTGGTATGCTGTCAGACCAGAATTCGCTACAAACCAGGCAGATACATTCATCTTTGTCACTTTCATCACTTGACTGAAGTAATTTTTTACTAACACTCACATTTCTTTTTTTTTATTTTCTTCTTTTGCTTCTTAACTTTTTTAGTAGATTCATTTTGTTCTTCTTGCAACGCGTTTTTCTCGGGTGTATCTGTGCATGAGAGTTGCAGTTATTCTTCGCATACTTGTACTTATCTTTCTTGGAGGTGCCTTTGGGTATGGCTGAACATTCTCTAGGGCTGTTTATTTTCTTCACTGTTCGTACTGGGCTCAGGTTCACATTGACTGGCAGAGATAGACGGAACGCGATCAGATTAAATAGGTTGAGTGGTGGACATTGCTTGTTCTTGACGATCTCTTTCTAGGTCAATAGATGCCGGATCTGGATGGTCAGTTACAGACGATGGTGAAAACTCATCGTCGCTAAAAATGTTGGGGCTATATGGGAAGATGCCAGTCTTTTCAAAACCATTCATAAAATTTATACTTGTCTGAGCAAAAGGCAGTGAATCAGCGACTATTTTTGGAATATCGTAAACGGTTTCAGTCTACCCTGAGTTGTTTCGTAGCCATGAATCTTGTGCAGGGGCGCAATATGTTTTGAACGGTCCGAATACTGAGACGTCCATTTATATATTGAGTTGAGTACACACCTCTTGAAGTTTTCCTTTTATACGTCCGCATTCTAAAACGAGAGAAAAATATAAGTCACTATTATTTTTAATCACAGGGTAAGTTGAGCAACAGTTGCTCAACATACCCCAACCCAAATATTTGAATTTGAAATGAGGTTATGAAAAAACTGTATTAATTTAAACAAAATCCATGATAGATATCAAAAATACATGCAATTAATGAAACTTTAGCACTTACTTGATTGAAAATGAATAATATTTGACCTGTACAGAAGAAATTTACACATACACAATTTTTTTACTTTTTGTTCGCAAAATAAACAAAGCGCTCGCCTGCCTTACTCGATAGTCAATTCGCCACTAGCGTTCGCTTGGTCTGTTCCCCTCCCGCGCCCCCGCGTGTATAGTTTCGGAGGTATTTTGATTGCCCAACTTACCCCAATGCTCAACTAGCTCCGCCCTACCCGACTTGAAATATTGTCCAAAAATTTTTATCAATATTCCAAAGGTACATTTCACTCACAGAAAATGCAAAAATACAGGAATGTAAAATGCGAGGATGCATTAACTACGTCTTTCAAAACGAATAAATTTCATTCACTTACCTCTCATAAAGATCAAATGAACTTCTGTATAAAAAATACCGTTATTCACTAACCATTTGAATGTGCATATGTGCTGTAATTGTAACAGTAGCGGTACGTTACTGATTAGACAAAAAACCGAGTCTATTGTCCCGAAACTTCTGAGTACACTACTGAGAATTATTGTGTTCTATGTAAGATACATTTTATGTCAATTTTCTCTCATATATCGCATTGTGTAGCGTTCCTATTGGCATTACCTGTTTCAATTCCATAACGAATAACTATTGTGCTAATATAAATTCTGCTTTGCTGACGACAGCACACTCGTCTCGTCATTCCATTTAGATTTCAGTACATCTGCAACGGAGGCATATCTTTACCGGCAGCAGGAGGTTGCATATCTTAATGAGGATCTAGAAGTGATTTCGATGTGGGGTGAATGTAACCAAGTTCAATTCAATGCCACAAAAACTCAGGCATCGGTTTCCTCCAAGAAGATATATGTCACTGAATTGGATATAATAATGTCAGGTCAGACAATTCCGCTTTCTGCTTCGATAAGTTTGTTGGGGGTTCAAATGGACACCAATGTAAAGGCTGCTTCTCAAAAGCTTGAAAAACTGTACCGAACCAGAAAACTGTACCCACTTTTGATGCTTTATAAAACTCGTATCAGACCTTCTTTGGAGTATTGTTCTCATGTATGGAGCTCTGCCACCAAACATACATACTTGTTGGATTCCATCCAGAAAAGAGCCATCCGCCTGATTGGAGACGCGAACAACACGTGCAACTTTGATAGCCTGGAACATCTAAAAAAGGTTGAAGATTTGTCTATATTCTAGAGATACTTTCACGGGAAGTGTTCAAGTGACTTGGCACATTTGATTCCACCAAGAGCGGTACATATCAGAAATACGCGACAGACTATGGCTGCTCAACGTTTTGAGGTTCAACCCAGTACACCTCAAACTTCACAGTTTGAGAACTCTTTCATCTAAAGAACTACGTTCATGTGGAATAAACTTCCTGAGAACGTTTTTCCAAATGAATTTATAATTTCCAGCGATTAAAATTCAATGTTGATCGCTACTTTTGCACAGGCATCGTTCTGATAGCACCATGAGGATTTTCCTAAAGTTCTTGTGTTTTATCCTTTAAAAAAGGTGCATTTTTTAAAATTGTGAATAAACCGCTGCATTTGTATTTCTGTCTTTTCCATAAAGAAACATGCTTTTGAAGTATTGATCATCAGACCTCATAACTACTCAACCTGGAAGTCTCAACATTTAGGAACAGAAAAAAAGATTAAAATCTATTGGTAAGATGAAGGACTTTGTGAACTTTTGAAGTCTACAATTTATCATGTCCCAAAAGGTTCAGTCCATGATTTGGTTAAACAAATAAATTTAGAACTCCCCTCTTAGTGTTTTTTTTTAAGGAATGTTTTGCTTTCACTGTTGAATTTTTTTTGTTGAAGGACCACTGAACGTTAGAACATCCCGTATAGGATATTTATAATTGAAAAAATTGTGAGGCAACACGGGACCCCTGTGATGATTGTTGAGATTCTATTTAAAAAAAATATGTAATTGAAATATACATGAAAAATTTTTATTGTGGCTATAATGTACTCTCAGTATCAGTAATGATCCTGAATTATAAATTATCTGATTGATTTGGCCGATACTTGATGAAGATCCATAGTAATTTCATAAACTACAACTCACGATTTGATCTCCATAAACTTTATTTCAGTTGTTGTTTATGGAAAAATTAATTATGAATATCAATAATAATTATTTGAATATAAATTCCACTGTCATTAGAATATCAATTTCTTGATGATCCTGTTAACAACAAATTAGAAAAATATATGTGTGCTACTCGTTATCAGCTATGAAATTCAATAATCGAGCAAGTGTTCAAGAATGAAATGAATTCATCAATAAATAATTCAAAACTATCACATTGTATGAAATTTGTTTAAATTTCAATCCACCAAGAGAGTAGATTTTACATTCACTGACCCTTGAGACAGACCAAATTCAAGCGGGCTTAATGCACAGACAAATGAACAATTTAATTCTGCAATATGGAAATATATGACTCATAGTATGTCGTAGTGTGATTTTGCTTTCTTTGTAGGGGGCGGCTAACTTTCACTTTCTAAATTATCACTGTCAGACATTATTTATTTTCAAATATTTGAAAAAAAAATCATATAATAAAACACAGGTTGTGTATACTGTAGTAAACACAACTGTATGTATACACACTATAGGTGGACCTACTCAATGTGGCGAGAGAGACAGCGTAACGCCAAACCTGTGGGAAGAGAATCGCACGGTCGCTTGCGCATGGCTAGCTTTACTTTCAAATAGCTAATTACCACAAAATATTATTTATACTAGAACAATTCAACTTTTTGTATTGAAAAACTAGTTTCACAGGCCCATTATGGAAAATGAAGCCCCCGAGAACGAGAGAGGCGCCTCCACCACGTGTCGCAACTCAGTTCTCCCATGACTTATTAACGAGAGTATGTTATCCGCTGTTTCACCCATTCATCATTCATCCAAATTATGAAACAACTCATTTGAAAACTTAATTAAATATTTATTGGAACGAAACGGGGAAAATACTTCAGGAATATACTCACTCTAAAATTTTAATCAAAAACACAATAAATCAGCAAACACTTACAGTATAGTGCCACCCAGCAGGATCGAAGAAAGGGGGATATGCTGCATTTCTGGAACCTTTTCTGAAGATCCATAGATACTGAATGAATTTCTCAATACTTTCTGTTCATGATCTTGAACTCCCTCAATATTTATGAAGATTCATACGCTCATTGCAACTTTGATCCGATCACTCTACTAAGGCAAAATGCTCAGTACACAATCTGTGCAAAGTTTGCTTTTTTTGGAAATTGTTTTACATTTCTATGTCATGTGATCGTATCAATTTCGATGTCTATGAACTTGGAATAATAAAAGATGGAATTCTGAATACTAAGTGTTTTTGTTTTAGAATATTGAAATTGAGGTTGGAACATCTTTCAATTTCATGAGTATTTTCCATATTTGACATTATAAAGTATAATTTCTTCCAATCCAGGTTTTCAATTTCATGAACAAAATAGGTATACGCTGAAAACGTCTCTTTCTGTAAAACAACTCTCAATGAAACACTGATTCTATTAAATAAAATCATCTCCCAAACAAATATAAATAAGAACAATCATGAAGAATTCATCCCCTCGAAGCTTCCTGTAATTTTGCTCAGAGTTAGTCAAACAACTTCAGATCCAAAAAAACACTCAATTATTTATTTCACTTCGTCCGCGATTTTCCAGTGAAGTGCACGTCGCCCTGGTGAAATATACCCCGAAAAAGAAGTGATCAAAAGTTATTCACAGACCAATCAGTATAAGGAGCCCTCGAGACACATTTCCTCATCTTAATCCATTTACGACTATGGAGTTACAAGAGCAGTGTTGCCAACACGACACTCAATATTCAAAATTTGCGTATTTTTGGTTACTCCAAGCATTTGTAACGATTTTCAGTTTGTGCGGATTTTCTGCACATTTTACACAATGTTACGTCGTTTCATCAGATCAGTGCAACCTTAAAGGCCCATAACAGTTCAATATTCAATTTTTGATAGATAGATAGAGTTTATTCAACCACGTTATACAAACAAATTACATTTGTAGCAAGTCAACACAATAATGTTTGAGCTACACAAACATATGAACAAGCAACAAACATTTCAAATAGGTTACAAGTGAAATAAAAAAAACACAACTATCACCAGTGGTTTTCTGATTGATTCGTCCGTTACTTGATGAAGATCCATAGCAATTTCAAAGACTACACCTCACAATTTGATCTTCACAAACTTTATTTTGAAAAATATATCACATGTTTCGCTAAGACGGTAGCTTTTTCAAGTGATTTATACTTCAAGTTGTTCTTACAATAATATTTATATACCATAACTGAAACCATAATTGAAACTACTTTGAAAAAATTGCCATAACCTGTTCAGTTATGATTACCTGGAGCATATTACCTCACATTTACATCAATGATAATTCTTTCTGGGTTTTTTAAGAAAACAAGTTCAAAAATGGTGATCTATTCAAATACAGTTGGTCGTTTATTGGAATGTTCGAAATTTCAAGTTTATTAATTTCCATTGCTTCCAAATGATTCAGTTCCAAACCTCCATTTTCTATGTGCAAAATTTCGAACTCTTTATCAAAGATATGATTTTCTTCTAGAAGATGATTTGAATATGTTGAATTTGTTTTCTTATTCACATAGCTCGTATGATTTTCCTGGATTTGATTTGTTGGTCAAACGGGCAGGACATTCAGGAATCGAATCCAGGAACATCATTGGAGCTATGAACCTACGGTTGATTTTGCCACACCAATCGAAATATCTAATGGAATTCGCGGTTTATTGTTTATTGATTTTCAAATGAGTGTCACACTCTTCGGTCGGATTTTGACATCAAGCTCGAGCGCAACGAATTCATCGGGTTGGCAACAATGTTCAAGAGGTCACCCCCAGAAGGCATTGAAATTGATTCAATGTCAGCTCGAAGTGCTTCTTCGGGGTGAAAATAACCAAAGTTTACTGTCATTTTTTACGTCGACATATAGTGGACATCAAAAAACAGTATATTCTGAATAGTGCAAACCGTGTCTGTGGGTTATGTTTTGTGTTTATGTGTATCCCATAGAGAGTTGGTCATTGTTGCAACTCAGACATTGTTTTATATCTCTATAAAACGCTTGAAATGGCCCCACCGCAACTGTTGCAGGTGGTTAAACTGGGATTATTGATATCAAACGTTCGAATTCTGGCGAAGTTTAACGGGGTCGGCGATTAAATTTGAAGAACAACCGCAAACGTTTCAATAGTATTGTGAAGAGATTATTTCAGCTACTACCTGATAATCTCCAAATCTGGAGACATGAAAAATTGGCAATAATGATGAAAAGTGAAAGTTTATTGAAAAAAAATGGCGAAATATTGATGTGCAAATATACTGTTGATAGGTAGAATTGAAACCTCTGGCCTGAAATAAAATTATTGAAAACACATTTTCTACACTAGAATAAAAATACTAGAACTATCAGAACTAATATATAAGATTTCAATATTGTAATACATGGGAATCGTTTTACTCTCATTCGATACCATTTCAAAAACAAGCGGAAACACGACAGAATAAAACACGAACAAAACAACGGTGATACCGACAGTTAGATGTCTGTATAATATTCCGGAAACTTGAAAATTGTATTCATTCCAATTCCAGAAAAATTATTGATAGACTCACAAAGAGAATTTGGATTGAATAAACATGCCAGTATTGCTGTATTCATCCATAGGTCTGTGATCATAATTTATATTAGTTATATTACATTAGTTATTCTTCATTCTCACCTTGGAATACGTTTATGTTTGTAATTGCTATCATTTATATTGTTTTTCATTATTCATCAAATTTCATTCATTATTCATCAGATTTGGTATTATTCCTACTCTTTGTTTGAAGGTGATTGACAATGTTTCATGATGAATTTCACTAGTTCAGACTTCCATTGTCTATTATATAAAATGATTTGAAATCCCTGAAACA
>WOGO01000924.1:6515-20174 GCA_015342085.1 Leptinotarsa defecta | reverse complement strand
GAACTCAGATAACTTCAACGTGGCTCGAATATATTATATACCCAATCTTTATTTGGAAGAAATATTTGCAATTACCGATTTGCTGGTTTCTCTTCACTGCATATTTTTCTCGCCAATTAGTACTTTCGAAGTTTGTTTCATCGTAGCGTTTAGTGGTTCGGTGTTTGTGAGGCTGATAAGGTGATTTGCCTGGATCTGAAGCAGGATATAATGTTTCATCAACAAACAAGTTCGAAACGCTTTGTTTTCAGGACAGTGTCTACGCTTCCAGTTTTCTGAGGTGATAATTCTGTTGCAGATCTTCTATGCTGTAGCCAGGAACAGTTTGATAAGATATTGAACAATTGATTGACTCAAAAAATATGAATTATCTTGGATCTCTCAGAGTTTGAGCTGAAAATTCCAAGAAAGGAATGGTCATCATATTATTTTTATCATCAACATGAAATTTGAAACATTAAATCAGCTTTCATTCTGGTAACTTATTTTATTTTTGATATTAATTATCAATGGTGGCAATTATTCAATATGAGATATATAAATAGTTTACATTTACCAAAAATCCTGGAACCTCAGAGTATATCCAAAAACAAGCATTATTTCCAGTCACCAGAAATGCAATACTCTGTTCGACAAAATCTGTTTCCTTTATCTTCTGAAGACACCAGCTTGATTGATGAAAGGCGCGTCGTTGTTTTCAGATTTATACTACATCATATATTCGAGTTTCACTTTTTATCCAACAAGAAACTACCTCATCAACACATATATGCAAATATTGAAATTGATGAAACTATTTTTGTCCATCTGTTGAGGAAATTTTCGAAATATTTTTTTTGTGAGTAGTGACCTCTATTGAATTTATGAGAAAAATGTTCTGGGAGAGAAAGTATACGATCCAGTAACGACCATTTTCACCTAATTTGTATCCGTAGCGAGTTCAGTACAGTGTGAAAAACTAAAATTAAGAAGAAAAATGAGAATTGAAACTTCCTATGTTTTTTACCACTTTTATTTGTAACTAACGTTACTGCAGTTTCATTCTAGAAGGACACTTTCAAACTTATATATTAAACTAAACTAAACTTTTAGTTTAATGTACTTGTTTGAAAATGTCCCTATAGGATGAAACTACAGAAACGTTAGTTACAACTTATACATTACACTAAAATAAACTTTCAGTTTGATTTATAGTTTTGAAAATGTCCTTTATGGACGAACTGTAGTACCGTTAGTTACAAATAAAAGTGCTGAAGAACATAGAAAGTTTCAATTCTCAATTTTATATGTTCGGCTACTGCTACATCCATTCAAAAATTAGCACTTATTCATCAACATTTTTCGATAAAATATATTACAGTAGATAAACAGCAGTTTCATGGATTGTTTCATTTTAATTTTTTGATTGTCGTTTAGATAGCGATTTGGCGATATCTAGCAAACAATTACAAGTGTGTATTTCACGGTGTTATTAATACTATTTCAATGCACATAGCTTCAATCACTCATTTGTAGTTTTTTAACTGACATATCACCTCATCGCATGAAAATATTTTATTTTAGAAATTATGTATCAGAAATATGTTCTTGGTCGATATGAAAGTGGATCCATAAATCCATTATTACAATGAATAAAGTTCAAAAATCTCTATGAAACTAGACTGCAAAGAACGTTATATATTGCTGTCTGGTATTCAACCGCAGTGCTTCCATTATAACATTGTAGAATTTAACCGCTATATCGGAAGAATTATTACTCGTGGTACTAAAATTGTTTCGCTTTTTTCCTACACCTGTGAATCCATAGGGTATTATCGCTTTCCTGAAATTATTTGAGTTACTCGTAAACCGATTAATGTCCCAGGAATGGGACATTAATTCTTGTGGATTATTTGAGAATATAAAAATACATCCTGCTATGAGATAATTTCATCCTCTGGATAAAATCTTCGTGATGATTAAATCCTCCGAATTTTCAAATGGAAGGAAGAGATTTATGATACTTGGAAAAATATCAGTTCACCCTATCTGAACGTAATATCGTTCTCACGTTTTTCACAAAAATTCACAGTAAAAAATATATCTGATTTGAAATTGAATATATTGAGTATAACTCAAAAGATATCGTATTCGCCAGTTTTCTTACATAGTGGGATTTGCCGAGTTTCTGTAGGAAAACAACCACTTTTCTGACTGATACCACGACGAATGTTGAATTATAATCAATGTACATTTGTGCATATATAAGGAATATCTGCAGAGGTTTCTTGTTGTTCAGCAGCAGTTCTGCTGAAGTATCACTTTTGGAGTATCAATTCTCTTTAGTGCCCGATAGACCTAATCAAGACAGCATTTTCATCTGGTGTTCTCGATTAATTGTCTCAAAGTTCTATAGTTACAAATAACCCCTGTACGAGACTTTAGCGGTGATACCAATATCGAAGGACTGAACATTTTTTCATAATGAAAATACCAACAGTTTGATGACTGTGTCAGAAAGGGATGCATTATTAAATTGGTTATTTTGAATGAATACTTGCTTTCTATAGACAAAGTTCGTGCTGTGTAGTGTTATGTATTTTCGGATAAAAAACAAATACTTTCAGATTGAACTTTATAACACCAAATTATCTGATATTCCAACTTTATTTTTATTTGACAGTAAATCGACAATTCTCCAAACCCGTATTCCAATGTTTTTTCAATACCTGAGGTTTGGTACTTCTGGATTACCTAAGATGATGGAAAGATAATGTTATATACATTATCTTTCCTCAAATAAAATCAAAACATGTATCTGTCAGGTTTTTCGATAGTTCTCACTGATATACGTAACGTGGTGGTTGGGTTTTCAGATACGCTATTTTGTGCACTATTGTCGTTGTCATTACTCTTTTCCACAAAAACTCTCTGATCAGCGCATTCTCTCAAGATTCATCGCCATTCACCTTATTTTCATTCTCTGAATTGGAAGTGTTGCTTCTGCCCTCTGAAAATAATATATCTCCTGAATCAACATCACATGAAGAGTTGTTTTCTACATATGCAAAATCATCAGATGATGTTGAAACCTTCCGAAGATGATCTATATGGACGTATCTTGGTTTATCTCCCACAAGTACAATATATGTCACCGGACTTACTCTCACTTTCATTATCCCCTTAGACCAATTATTCTTCTCACCACGTACATTTTTAACATAGACTTCATCTTTCTCTTGGAATTCTTTAAATCTATTGGAATGGATATTTTCATTTCTTTTCTCTATGATATATGTCTATTTACCTTTAATGTATTCATTCAAATTCGATTTTAGCAAAGATAATGTTGTTTTAGTGCTTTTTTTCAAGCATCAATTCAGCAGGTTTAACTCACCCAGTAACAATGTATGGAATATTCCTATGGAAGAAAAGAAAATTGTTAAGTTTATTTTGATTTGTCAGACATTTTGTTTTATCTTCATAGATTTGTTTCAACAAGTTATTCTTGAAAGTCTGACTACATCTTACAGTTACACCATTTGAAGATGGATGCAAAGAAGATTACAAAACTTCCACTTCATTAGATTTACAGAATGAAATAAAATCTTCCGATCTGAATGGAGGTCCATTGTCTATGAATTTCATCGGGTAGAACGAAAAGAGCAAAATATTGCCTTAAACAAAATATTATAAATGATGCATTAGTGGATCTGAGTATCCAAGCATCTATCCATTTACTATGTGTATCGATGAGAATAAGAAAATGTATGTCATTATTTTTTGCCAAATCCAAATGTAATATTTGCCATTCACCTGAATACCATGACCAAGAAGTAAGAGGAGCTTCAGGAACGTTTGTTGCATTCAATTGACAACATTCACACTGTTTTACTAAATCTTCAATATCTTTGTTCAAGTTGTTCCAATAAACATATTGCCGAACTACCGTTTTCATTTTAACAACTCCAGTGTGTTGATCATGTAGTAAACACAAAACTCTTCGTTATAAATGTTTCTGTATTAAGACAATATCACTCTAGGTGATACATCCTTGATCTAAATTGAGGTATTCTCATATTTTGAAATAGAGTAATAAATCTCGATTTTCATTTGATATTGACTCACCATATAAAATGAAATCATCAATTGATCTGAGTGTATTGTCTTTCAGAGTTTCTTCAGCAGTATATCTGAATGATATTGGCAAACCTTTTACCATTGAAAAATATTTGATAGTCTCTCCACTACTCTCAGATTTGAGTGGCAGCCTAAAAAGTGCATCTACATGCGGCAATATTTTACCTTCCTTATGTTTGATATCATAGTCATATCCCGAAGTTGTAACTGCCCAGCGTTGTACTCTGGCAGCAGCCAAAGGGGGTAATGGTTTGGAAGGTGAGAGTTAATAGTGTAAAGGTTTATGATCATTGATTGATGTGAATTTTGTGCCATATAAATAATTATGAAATTTTTCAACACCATGGACTATACTCCTTCTTTTTCTAACTGACTATAATTTTTCTCTGCTGATGAAAGCGTAGCAGAAAAATATATTATCAGTCTTTCACTGCCATCAGGTAGTACATGACAATATAGAGCATGACAATATAGGTAGTACAAGTCAATATGATTGGATATATAGAATTGAAACCCATTATTATTATATTAGTTCCCTAAATATGATTGTAACTGTTGAACATTGTCGATCATTAGGTTCAATACCCTTTTCTGAAATTATGTGACCTAAAAATGTTACCTTCTTCAGAAAGAAATTAATTTTATCTAAATTGATACGAACATCATATTTTTAATCTATCAAACAGAAGTTCAATCTATTCTCCATTTCCCGATGATTTTTAGCGGTTATGAGACAATCATCTGAATAACAATGTACCCCAGATATATTTTTCAGAATTTGTCCTATTACCGATTGAAATATATGCGGTGCAGATTTAATACCAAATGCAAGTCGTATATATGAGAATAAACCTGAAGCAGTATTTATCGTTAACAACCTTTTGCTTTCATCGCTAACCTCAATTTGCAAATAAACATTTTCCAAATCCACAACTGAGAACAATTTTCCCCCAGACAATGAAGCAAATATTTCCTCAGCTGTGGGTAAAAGATAACACTAGTTTTCAATGATTTGATTGATGGTAGATATCAAATCTCCACAAATCCTGATTTTGTCATTAGGTTTAGGAACCACCACTACCGGACTAGCCCATTCAGACATTTCAACTGGTTGTAAAATTCCTTCTTTAACTAAACTTTTGATTTCCTCTCGTACTCTATTTTTCAGGGCATACGTTATTCTGGATGGTGACACGTTGTTCCTCATCTTTACATTGCCCATACTCATTCTTCAATATCTTTATAAAATCTTCCACTTCATTGCTATAAAGATTATTATTTGCCATCAATGTATAAAAATATTCAAAATTTCTTCGCCAGTTAGGCATCAGAACATCCAACCATGATCTTCCTAACAACGAAACACCAGCCTCAAAATCAATCAATTTCAACTCTAGACTATTACTGCACCCATTTTTCATACATTCGACATCAACAGTAGCTTTGTAAACCAAATCATTTACTTGACCAAATAATGTTTTGAGTTTCACAGTGTCTTTTACTGATTCAACTGTAGGAAAACACTTTTTAAACAATTCCATAGAAACCATAGAACTATCAGAACATGTATCTAATTGAAATTCAATAAATTTTCCTTCAACTGAAAGTTCAATCATGACCGGACTACTCGACTAATGAACTTCTTCAATGCCTTTGATTATAGAATAAAGTACTTGTTCGTCAGCATTATCTGAGTTTACTTGCTTTGCCTTTAGGTTTTGATCTACAAAATCATCCTCGAATTCCTCGTTTACATATGCCGCGGCAGGGCGCCTAATGCATTTGCCATCAGCATGTTCAGCATATGCGGTCTCGGACTAGATCCATCGACATAACACGGCCCTTAGAGTGTCATATTACCATCTACGGCACTCTTACGGTATTGACGAGTCACCGGTGTTGCGCTACTCTCCAGGGGATATTGAATCCGTCGTGGGAAACGAGAAGAGCCGAATTTATTGGAATTATTCGTTTCCCACCCTCAGGCTCATACAAGCTAATACGCCTGATGTAGTCCTTCTCGACCATCAGAGCAAGACCATATTTGTCGTGGCGAGGCGGAAAGAAGAGAAAAAACGGATGAAATATCGGGATTTTCTCTTCGAACTCCGCAGACTCTCTCCAGACCACTCTGTCAAGATGGTTGTTATGATTATTGGATTCTTTGGTGTTATGATGCCCTCTTTACTCTCATATCTTAAAATCATACCGGTTTGCCGCACTAAGGCAGAAATCTTAGCCAGACAGATGCAGCAGGCTGTAATTGTTATCTCACTGCTCAGGGCACATGATTCTCGTACCCAATGATCACTTACCCCACGGTGTGTGGAGTAGGATCGGGGCTTACGGAGATAGGGCCTGACCAGAGCAAACTACGGTTGAAAAATAATAATAATAATTTTTATTCTAGTCAGATCATATTTTCATGATATTGGAACAGTCACAGGCATAATGTATACATAAAATCAGATGAAATGGCAATATTGGAAGATTTGAAGGTTTTAATAGTAACCAGGTCATCCGAGTGTCATAACTCACATTATCTTTTTGCTCATGAATTCTGATATGTCATAGTAACGTTCATTACATAGACAGTTTTTAAGTTTTCTTTTGAAAACATTGACGTGGTCTTCCAATCTCATACAGGCAGGCATATGATTTAGAAATTCAATTCCTCTGTATATTGGGCTTCTCTCAAACAAATTAGTTCCAAGTTTAGGAGGCCTAATAAGTTTCGAGGATTGACTTGAGTAGTCGTGATAATCAGAATTGAGGGAAAAGTTATGATGATCACTTTTTGCACATAGAATGCATTTGTAGATGTAAATAGAGTAACATGTAAGAATTCCATGTTATTTGAAATGATTACGACATGGTTCTCTATAGTCTAGAACGAAAATTATTCGTATAATCAATCCTCTTTCGAGAGAAGAAATCCTGAATGCTCCCAGTGTACCACCCCATAGAATAATATTATAAGAAATGTGGGAATGAACAATAGCATAGTAGATGCTGATCAACTGACTCGTCATAAAAATAGTTTTCAGTTGCAATATAGCAAAGTAACTGCTATCAATTTGTTGCAAATGTGATTGACATTGCTATTTCCACAAATACTCCTAGAAATTTGGTGGATTTCGATAAAGGGACTTTACCATGATTTAGTGAGAGTCTACTATTATTACATATTTCATTTCTAGTATTTTAGCTGAATTTACCATCAGAGAATTTCTCCCACACCACATGGTGAATTCCTTTGCCAGTATATTCATTTTTGCAATGAGCTCTACAGATGTTGTTTAGAATTAGTTGTTTAGTGCTGACGTATTTAGGAATATCATTTATATATAGTAGAAAAATTAGGGAACCAAGAATCGATCGCATTGACTGCGATGAACCAATACTGACTGGATCGGAATTTTACTGTTTGAATCTTTATCTGAAATGGCTTCATTCACCAAATCAATTTCCATGATTTTGTCTTTGTTTTCAGCGAGTTCCATACTTTGTTCTATCTGACAGGCTTCACTGAATGGCAAATTTTCCTCAGATAATAATTTTTTCTTGACGTTTTCTGATTTGAGGTCGCAGACTAACTTATCTCCAATTCAAATTATCTAAACATCTGATATTCCAACTTTATTTCTTATTGACAGTGAACCGACAGTTCTCCAAACCTGTATTCCAATGTTTTCTCAATACTGAAGGTTTGGTACTCAGCTTACCTTACATGAACATAATAAATAACATGTAGGAATGATTCGTGGAATTCGCGGGAAACGTATGTGAAACATTCTTCTAATACGACAATTGTATAAATGAATAGGGACGATATGAATTCACACAGACCACCACACGAGCCAAAAATTTATATGATGTCAAGAGGGTGTATATACGTTTGTGGCAACGACGTGTTGTCGTGTGTGAATTTCACAATTCACTTTTGAATACTTTAAACTCGGAAGGACGTTGAAATCCGAAGTAGATATTGTTCAGTTCACAAGTATTTTTTCTCAAAATTTGAGTCAGCTTCCACAGAAAATTATTATTGGGATATCATCATTCCATTGCAATTTCACCTAGAGCGATTTACGATTTGAATCAAGTCACGCACATAAATTATTTTAAAGATATGAATAATTCAGTAGGAAAAAAATATATTTTGATTTTTGCGAATACCTACGAATCTTTTGTAGAAATTCAAAATAAAAAAAAATATCCTTAGAAGAAGGAAGTTTTCCAAAAAAACACTTACTGAAAATATGTCACCAATATTTGTATTTTCAATTTAATATGAGTATTCATTGAAGTTTGAAAAAATATGGTCTCTTGCATATTTTCTATGACGAAATTTTATCAGAAATGGTTTATTTGGACGAACATTTGTTCTAAGTTGAAATTTTATACAAAAACCTTGATAAATTTCCATTTTGAAAGCTGCATTTGTTTTCTCTTCTGTAGCTAATTCTTGAGGTTTCAGGAAAGATTGTTGCAAATATTTTGTATAATTTTCAGTTTGTTATCCATATATGACCAATTCGATATGTTTTAAAAGTGAAACATTGAGAATCAAAATAAAATATTTAAATTCTCCACAAATATGCAGATTGGCTTACATTCTTATTGATCAACGCTATATTGATGTAATACTTTCATCGTTTGTAAAGTTGTTACAGAAATTACATCGTCCGAAACTTCAGAAATAAGTGAAAATAAAATAATAATTTAGTTTGTCCATATGTAATAAATCATGCTGTTTCCGTTAAGGGATTTATCTGATAAATATTGATTTCGCAATATTGTAATGAAACCATATCATAAAAGTATTGGAATGTCTGAACCCAAATCGATGTAGTTGAAAGTGCGCGCCACATCAGACTTATGATGTCAATAAATCCAACATAGATTGTTTTGGAGAATTTGAAAAAACATGTCTCTGTAATGAGAGAATACCTTTTTTTATCGAATTATTTCAAGAAAAAGTTCACAAATCCTCTCCTATGTCCTAAAGGACAACTGAGAATTGAAATGAATTTCAGGAGTTCGAACATGTTAGCCAGATGAAAATATCTTTCTGATGTTGTGAATGATGTAATCATCTTGGATGTTATTCTTGGGTTCATTTGTAGTCTACCTAATTTATGGCGATTAGTAGTTTGGGCAGAATTTTTTTTTATAGAAACAATTCAAATTGGTATAGTCACTTGGCCCTCGAGTAAGATTTATCATTTTCAATGAAACAAAAATTATTTCATGCAATATTCTATAGTTCCATCAGACCTCATCATCTTCATATCGAAGGATAGGGAGACAAATATTGATGAAATAAGCTATGTAGGAACCTCTAGTGCAGAGCCTTCGGAGCTTTTCCCAAAGACATATAAAACTTCATCTGATCCACCTATTTTTCGTATCGCAAACGAGACTGAAACAAAATATTTTATGAGCGTTCGAGTTGTTTTACCTACCTACTGTAGTGGTGAACGATTGAGTATCAGATCAAAAATACTTGTAGATATGTTTATTCATTCATATATAATTGATATTGTTATAACATTTCAATTCAAAGTGTTTGTATAATAATGAATAGGTATTATTAGTTCAAGTTATCACTTCTGTCGTGCGTCTCGAGGCTAACATTTTTTTATAATAAATAATACACACATGGTACCTACTTAGAAAGTATCTGAAGAGAACACTTCTCCCACACTTGCCTATCAAATTCTCCAAAATCATTGGATGCTTTTTAATTATACTGCAATGCTGCAGTATTCGATTCTTTAAATGAAACATGATTTTTTTCATCAGAAACTCTTCAAACTCCAACAACTAATTCATCTGACTATTTATTTCACATAGCAATTGTTCTGTATGGAATACACTTCAGAAGTAAATAGTCCATTTTTCTCTGAACTTTCGAACGGGACAATATATCACAGTCAGACAAAATTTTTGTGAAAATCAATTATTTTTGGTACTTTTTCATTTTACGAAAGGTATTTGAATTACTTATACAATAACTTCAACTTTTTTGAATAGAATTGGTTGCGGATTTATTGATGTTTAAATATGGAATTTGAAATATCGTACCCTATGTCATATTTTTTTATTGTATATTGATTGGAATGAGACATGAATTGGTAAGTGTTAAATTGAAGGTCATAAAACGATAGTGTTTTATTTTAATTTCGTTTTAATAAAACGCTATAAAATGTTTAAATATTTTCCTCAAACCTCTGAAAGTTGAAAAGTATAATTTCTTACCCATTTTAACATTTTTGGATATCTTTGAGGTAATACTAGCAAACGTGTCAATAATTATCTCTATGAAGTACTGTATTGTCCCAAGATGTGTTGAATAAAATCTCGATTTGATATAACTTCAGAAGGAAAAATAGACAGGAGCTAAATCTACCAATCCACAAGTCTGGTATGTCTGGTTCAACTGATCAGATACCTATCGGAACGTTGCTGAAATAGTTATGTTGTAGAATTTGACTCATATGTAGAGTTTATTTCATTCATTTCATATGAATAGAGGTAAAAGTCGAAACAATTTTTCCTGATTTTCCTTTGATTCAATATCCATGTGAAAGTAGTTACTTCAGAACGGCTGTCAGTTCCAATTTGTATCTGAAAGTAACTTAACCCAAGATAGTTTGTAACAGATTCATGAGATTGTGAACTAAATGAACCCAAAACATAAATTAAAACAAACATATTTTATGTTCGAAACAAACCTTCCACAGAAAACGTTACTATGACAGAATTTTGATATACCATTTCAACCACAAAATTGATGATTTGTCGTTCAAATCTATGCTCGTGAGGAGGGGGATTGAACCCGAACCGCCAAACTTCAGTTTCAGGTTGTCGTAATTTCCGAGAGTGAACAAATTTTTTTGAATGGAATTATTTAGACAAAAAAATACCTGTATATCGAAAATATACATTGTGATGCAATTGACTATTATCAAGGTCTACCTCAATATTCTTCAAACTGCACTCTCTATGAACTCAATATTGTATCTAGGGGGCTTCTAGGCTTGATCTGTAAGCTCCATAGAACCTCTGGCTGGCCTAAAAACTCCAGAATATTTTGCACTGGCCAAGAAACCATACGATTCCACTGTTCGTCGACTCCAAGTGATAAAAACAGTCCCACCCCATTTGGTACCAAAAAAAGTGGATGCAGATCACAATTTAAAATACATGTTCATGAAGTATACTGCTCCTGAAGATATGAGCGATAGCTCATCTGATTCAAAGTAACGCGTGGAAAAATGTATTTAAATGATTGAACCACATACAAAAACTGTAATTGTTATTATCAGATCGATATGAAATAAATAATATTTTGATAAAATTGAAGAAACACGCTTTAATAGCAACACGTACTGAAAAATAATTGAAAATTGATTTAAGATTGTGTTCAACATCGATAATAAGTCCTATGGCTTGATGTAACTAATAACTTTCAATAAGTCTGAAAATGAACATAAACAGAAGATTAAAAATTGACCAATTGAAAATGAGATGAAAAATGGAAAGATTTCAAACCAAGTAACTTCACGACCTTTCGATTGTTGATATCCACAATGAATTTCGAGGTTTACTGGACTATTTCTCCGAAAGATGACTATTTATAGGTCATTCGAATGCTTTCATCTGTCCTCTCTTACCTCTGTCCGCTTCAATGGGTTAGTGTTTCTGCTCAATTGAATATATATATGCAGCTTCCTTGAGCTTCCTCTCAAACCAGTACTCCTCCTTGTGAATGATCTAAGCTTGGGACGACTTGATGAGTGCAAATATGCTCTGCTATTTCCTATTTGCTGGTTTCTCTTCGCTATGTGTTTATTTTGTGCTCGGCAATGCGGACGTTCAATGGCCTCTTAGTTTGAACGATAGGTATAGGATTTGTCGCATTCACAGGGTATCCGGTGAATGCAAATTCTTTGAATCGCAGTCCGCGTTTGGTGGCCTAGTTTTCACGGGGCTGCTACGGATGGTGTATCCAAATCTGAAGGAGATTCTGATGTACTTGAACCAAATCTTTTTCATCCTTTTCGACCAACTTCTGACGTAGGGAACTGGTTGTGACGGCTTCTTTTTCTTGTAAGGCTCTTGCTGTCTTCGAGCCCAAATCTGTTTCACCATCACTTTGGGGTAACCATTCTGTTAAAAATCGTTTTTGATAGTGCCCAGTTTCTCCTCAAGATTTTTCTCTATATTACAGAGCACGAAAGGATGATTCACTAGAGTCTTGACTATTTTTTTCTGGTAAATTGATGGCGGTTGGATTCCTGATATAGATACTGTCACGTTTTCGATATACAGAATTTCTCCACTTCAACCATCCACCTAGCCATCGAATTGACCATCGAGCCTCATGTTGATTTGCGGTAAAGCAGAATTTTCATAGAATACCTACTTACATGAAAGAAATATCATCTGATGATTTTATTCAGTGATTCGGAATGATTTTTTCAATCGATAAATTCCCGCTTTTTTTCAGAGAATACGTTTAATTTCCAACCGAGAGATTGAACGTTCCCATGCATCAACTGGCAGGATCCTATAGAGTAATTAATTTCCAACTACCCCTCCACTCATGATCAATGAGTAGAAATTAAAAATATACCCCGGTTCAGAACGTTTTCAATTACTCCATTAAATGTTCAAGAGAATAATTCAATGTAATCTTTGAATCCGAAAAAACTCTCGAACAGTAGCTACAGCAACGCTCTCTTCAAATATATCACTTTGCTTTCATCCCTTCGATTTTCGCACGAAACATTCAGAAGGTTTAGAATTTAATCACGAAAACTAAATGGAATCACAGAGTATGAATACATTGAAAATTCTGTTCATATCAATAAAAGCCTCTATACTGAACTGGTTTTCTGTTCCTTCATTAGGGTTTTGAGAAGAATTGAAATAATATAACAGTCAGTGAACAGAGAAAGGAAGCAAAATTTCTTGCGATACTGTTCGTATTTCAAGGAATAGAAGTGAGAGAATTCAACTCCCAATTAGTGATATGGAAGTTACTCCTTTGCATAATCTGCACATATTTGAGAAGTATTTATTCTGGATTTGATTGCTTTCTTTTTTCTTCGAAAGTTTCTCACAGCCAAAAAGAATCAATTTCCCAAGGATTCATTCTCTTTTGAAATTTACCCTTTTCAAATTATATTTCAGTATACAGGGTGTAACTAAATAAGTGTAAAACATTTGAGGAGGTGATTCCTCATCGAAAAAAAGATAGGATCTTTCATATAAAGAAACTTCATTGGAGCATCCCTAAGATACAACCCCTTAAAGGATGTACATAAAATTTGTATAACAATTATTTTCACAAGCACTGAAATAGTTACAATATTGAAATTAACCTGACGTTGTGTACTATCAAAAAGACACTTAGCCAGTAATTTATTTGGTTTACCCCATGGTTGTAAGGGGTGGAAAACGCAACCCTTAAAATTTATTTCCAATGTAAATTTTTGTCTCTTATTATTTGTTTATCATTTAAAACTT
>WOGO01000923.1:0-20174 GCA_015342085.1 Leptinotarsa defecta | reverse complement strand
CTACACCTTTTTTTAACTAAAAAAGGTACACCTCCTCAACAACGATGGAGGCGAACAAAAAAAATTCAATTTCAACACCCCGTATCTCCTAAACGAAGCATTTTCAGACCCAAGTTCATAAAGACTTTTTTTTAATTGTCTCAGGAATACGACACTTGAATATTTTAACGTACTCATATTAAACCCTGTATGTATATGAAAACCACAGCTTATAACTTTTTTCTTGTTTTGTACTGATAGAATTATCCACTGTTATTAATTTTTCAACAAGCGAAATAAAAGAGTTGTTATTACCGACAGCCATCTTGGTTTCGGACAAGTTTAAGCCTGGCTCCCTTACCCTTTCGACTGGTGTTTGTCAGGAGGACAAATATTAGTGAATTGTTAGTGTTCATAAATGTACATTTGCGGGTTGTGCACTCACTTTTGACCCAACCTAGCCTACTGTTTATGAAACACTAAGTAGGCAGAATTCAGTTAATATGAACACGCTTGAAAAAACATGTTAATAAAATCAGTAGTTGCTTGTTGTCAAAATACCTAACAACATATGAAAAAGACATGAGAGCTTTTGATTGTAAATCTGACAAAAATATCAGATCAGAAATGATTGCAAAATATGTTTTGGAATGAACAAACTAGAAAATTCCAATATTGCATAATATAGATGACGATGTGGTTGAAAAAAATGTTTCTATAAGAGTCGTCATCGTTCAATATCATTCAATATCATACGGCAACTTTCAAAACTTAAAATAAACAAAAACTGTTACATTTTTGAGTTTCAGAATCAGATGAGGCGAAAAATAATTTTTATATTTTTTTCCTGAATTACAAGTATTTCAGAAATATAATTCCATTGCGATACCATTTATGTCTTAGCAATTCATCAACAGAACCCATGAGTTCGAATTCGAATTCCAATTTATTTATTTTGTGGTGAGTTTTTGCATTCCAGCTGCATTATTCTCATAATGAATTGTAATAATGAATACGTGTTGAAATCATGATTTCATTTGAAAAAGTAACGTTATCACTGTGAATTTGACTAACAATTTTCTGGAAATGTAATTTGTTTCGCGTATAGTAAAGCTTTTGTGGATATTTCCACCTGAAATTTTTAAATGCAGCATTTGCTCAGTTCCAAACTGAAACACTTATAGTTGGAATTCTTCTATTCGAATATATATTCCATTATGAAATCAATTCTGAATTTGAAAAAAGCAATTTATATTCAGTTCTTGATCATCTTTGAAACAAGTATATTGATATACATGGAAACAAATTTCAATCAGTAGAGTTCAAGCGGGTGGATTGAATGAAGTGGAACAATGAACAATGATGATCTAAGGCAAATATTTTTTGATAAAGAAAGAATTTGCAGGTACGCAGGTGAAAATTTATAGTGAAATTCTTTCTGCTATGAGAGCTAAAAAATATTCTCAGTTCATGAATTCTGTCCATAAAAACTGAAAAATATTACTTTTGATGTTTCAAGGGAATTCAAATAGATTTTTTTGTAATATCTACACAGTTACTATGTTGAAAATGTGTATGAATTAACCGCAGATGAAACATATATCGATTGTGCTATGAATTCGTGACCAATTTATATTTGCTCATATCAAAACATGCATGAAACTCATCAATCATGAAGAAAAGTAATACTACATATTATCAACCTGTTATGTTTATAGAGGTCTGCTCTGGGAATTGGATGAGTAATACTGGCTATATTTAATGGAAAATACTTCAACTCAATGTCGAGAGAACGAAGTAACGTTATTGAAACCTGTTTGATAAATGAAAATTAAATGTTTGCATGAACGTGAAAAATTAAGACAAACTTTGGAGCCGCAAGGTCAAACACTATATTCCCGAGTCGTCTGACGTATCTCCTCTGCCTTCTAGCCAATTGGATGCCTTAGGACGTGTCGTATATTCTATCTACCACTCATCGGCAGAATAGTAGGCGTTTCAATTGAGTGAAATTTTTAGAAAAACTCGGTAAATCCGCGATAAAAACTCATTTTCACTCACAACGAGTCTATGGAGATGAATTAATATCACGTACATGGTTTTTGAGTGGTATAAACATTTCAAAGAAGTGCAAAAAGACGTCTGAGATGATCTTCACCCAGGGCGTTCTTCAAATGTGGAAACGGCTGAGAAGATGAAAATAATAAGCAACTTCATCCATCAAGATTGCCGTTTGAGTCTACATGCGGATGCCGATAGTGTCAAAATTAGCAAAAACATCAGTTCGACGAATGTGTATTTCAAAATGGTGCCTAAAACCCTCACATCTGAACGAAAAAACTAATGAAAGGAAATTTGTTTTGACACCTTGAGAAGCACAAAAAAAATGTTGTGAAAGAGTAGTACATGTGACGAATCATACTGTTTTACCTTCCGTCTAGCAACTGAGCATCATACAATGGACAGTCACGATTGAAAAAATATCTGATAGCCAAATCAAGACCTTAGAGATTATTTTTACCAACTTTCAAGAAATGCTTCTCTATGTAAATTGGGTTCGTATAAAACAATCACTGACATTCAAGCCATGCCCTGAGAGAGAGTAAGAAGAAAGCAGCTATAGTTGTGAAGGAACAAGTCTTAGATGCTCTAGCCCACACAGCACGGATTATTGGGTCATTTTTGGCTAAGCATGGGATTCTTGTGTTGGAACCCTCCTTTAGATCTAGCACCGTGTGACTTTTTTGTTCTCAGACGTGACGGAAACATTGATAAAAACCAGGTTCAATATAGTGGAAGCTGTGAAGAGAAAAGCAACGGAGACTGTTTTGAATAGTCGAAAATGCCAATAACAAAGTATAGGATATACGTCGAGGGTAATACGAGTGAAGTTGTGAGGAAAATCAACAAGGAGAGATAGACCAAAACACTGGTAATTTTTAGCTAGTACGTGATATTGAATTTTTCGTCAGTATGCAATCGATTTGGACACAGCAACAATTTGAGTAGGCGAAATAATGTACAGAGTTATGAGTTTCTTAAATTTCAATTTGCGGAAGAAATCCACTTTTCATGAATTTTTCCAGAATTTTTAAATCTGAACACACAAATTTGACTATAGATTTGAAGACAATTCAAATTTCAAACAAATCGTTGTTGTTTTTTGAATATTCACTCAAATTCTTCAGTCAAAATGAACCAATAGAATTTTTAAGAAAGTATTACAAATTGGATTTGTTACACAATGCGTATTTTGGTTTTTCAATTTCAGCTGATTACCGCGAAATTATTGAACATTATAATTGTTCATTTCAGATAAATTCTAAAAAAGTATGATACAAACACAAAATTGATGATATTCATTTCTGCAAATGAAAAATGTTACATTGTTAGAAAGAAATATGAAATTTTCTGAAAATATTTCGTTCTTGTTGTTTGCTTGTTTGTGGATAGGAAAGGAAATTTTCCAATATGTTGAAAGTTTTTGAAAAATACCGTTAGTTTCGACTTATTGGAGTCGCAATTATCCAACAGTTCCAGATAATTTGGATGGAAAGCACTATAGCAAGGTCTGTGAAGTTGAATAATTGATGAATAACGTAATTTGAATGAAACCAGAAAGTTTTAAATATTTTCAACAATTTCGTTACTTCTGACTCATCGGAGTTGCAAATATCCAACAGTTACAGATGATTTGGATCGGAAGCACTATAGCAAGCTCTTTGAAGTTGAAATAATTGATATATAATCTAATTTAAATGAAACCAGATACTTTTCAAAATTTTGAAAGATTTCGTTACTTACGATTTATCGGAGTCTTAATTATCGATCAGCTACGGATAATTTGGATCGAGAAAAAGGTTTATGAATTTCATACGATTGATGAATGATCTGATGTGAACAGAACCGAAAATTTTTCAATATTTCGAAAATTTCTGAAAAATTTCTTTACTTTCGATTTATCGGAGTCGGAATTATTATCAAACAGTTTCAGATAATTTTGATCGAAACCACTATAGCAAAGTCTATGAAGTTGAAATGATTAATGAATAATCTGATATTTCGAAAATTTTTTAAAACTTTCCTTGCTTCCGATCCATCAGTGAATATTTCAATCAGTTTTCAATACCAAAAAATATTTAATACATTATCCTTTCAAAAGCTCAGAATTTTATAAATATATCAACCCTCCTCTAATGGAATCTTATATTTGAAACATTTATTTCAATTATTCACGTAGATATTTATTTTTTTTTTCGTCAAATACATATTATGTTGATTTTCAGGTAGGTATACTAGTCCAACTCAAAGTTATTTACATGAAGAATACACAGCAAAAACATACAAATCAATCGTACCCACTATGGAAGACTTCCGCTGGAGACCTTTTGAAGGCAAAATTCTTATATAAATAGAATATAAATTTGGGTGAAGGGAATGCCATATTAATGATGGCCAAGGGACTCCAGTGGTTTTGATATATTTGCTTTTTAGAATGGCATATAGGGCATGAATAACTGATAGATTTCAATTGGAAATGAAAGTGATTCTTAACTTACGCTAATATTTCTCTACAGAAATAATGAAAAAAATTTGTCAGTTACTGATACCCCACCCTGTCTTTGTACATTCCCCAACATTCACACCGTATCATACCGATGATTATACTTTATTTTCCTAGAAAATAGTGGTTGTGTTTCAATATAGCCTGAGTATTCCGATCGGAATTTCATGCTACTAGAAAACGCGATAATTCTCATTTCGCGAAGATACCATCATGCAGATATATAACCAACTGAATCTACTCAGTATCAAAAACAATATGATTTATTGAACAACATGAAATTACCATTCTCAACTTCCTTAGAATCGTTTTTGTCCAAAACTATATCTAGTCATTCTACTTGATGTACACATTTTCGATAATGAATCAAAGTGACTACCAATGATGGGAAACCAATTTCATTTGTTCTTCATTAGTGATAGAAGTTAGTGGAAATCAGAGTAAGAGACTACACTTCAAACTAACAACCACTTTCTTCTAGTTCCAAACTCAATATATCTTATTATAGATAATATAAATAGGAAAAACGAATGTCTAGACATCAAATATATTTTGAAACACCTAACAATATTTTGTATTTAAGTAGATCAAATTACTTACGATAAATACCAGAATAAAAGCGTTATATTATCACAGTGGTAGTCATTGCTCCATAATTTTTTATTAAAACACGGTACGTCCACAAATATTGAATTCTTTGTAAGTTGCATCCAAACAATTTTTTGTTTACTGGCAATATCTGTATGATCATTATTGTTATTGAATTGGTGCTAATTTCATTAGAATTGTTCGCAAAATAATCCAAAATTCATGGACTCTCTTCTCAGATGATTAAATAAAATGATATTTGCAGTGATCAGTTGTCTTCCAATAATAGCCAGATTTTAGTGAATTTTGAAAACGCTCAAGACTTTTCAAACATGAAAAATTAACAGATATCAACACTTCACTTTTGATTTTTCTGATACTAATGGAATCGTACTGAAGTTGTTCGCCAAAAATTCAAAATGGAGTCATATCTTTCAGTGGGCGTTGACTTTTATCGATTTCGAAGAGATGCAGATTAAGTAAAAATTTTTAGATGACAGAAACAATTTTTGTTGAGGATATATCTTTTGAGACTCCCTGAGTTAATGAATGATTCATTCAATTATAGTTCATCACTGCATATATCATATTCTCTCACTACCGTTAGTAGAAAATTTAAAGAAATGATAAGTATGAATGATAAATCAATCAGTTTCTCTTTTATGCGATTCAAAATCTGAAATTACAGGGAAGTACCAATATTAAAATTTTCCTATAATTCATATAGATGACTGATAATCACCGCTAATCGTATTTGGATATGTTTAGAGAATTATACTAATTTCATTTTTAAATATTTCTCTATGATTCACTTCCATGAAGAGTAGGCTACTGTGAATTTCCGTGATTCGTTTAGAATATTTCACTGAGGTTGTAGTGCAATATTATTTTGAGCTCATTACTCTCAAGAACCAGTGAAATGGCTTATTTGATGACAAAAATCGAAAAAAATTTCACTATTGAGTTGCGAAACTATAATAGAATTCGTATTTTCATTTACTTAAGTTGTTGTACATATCGTATAGATAAAGACAAACCAACAAATCAAATAAACAGTTACGAAGTTTACTGATTGATAAAATGTTAGTTTTATTTCGACAAAGGAATGGAATTGATGGAAAATGTATTATTTATAGCCTTCAAAATATTCGACGTTTTGTAAGGTAATACTTTTTCGAATCATACTGTTTTCTCAATAAATAATCAAATTGAAGAATGTTCCAGGAGTTTTGCGACAAATATAAATAGAAGGGAAATGCTTGTATACATATTCAATTCTACAGTTCCTAAACCCTCTTGTCGAGTGAGTTTTGGAGAGAGAGAGAAATACATTCAAATAATGGCAAGGAACACTTTCTAACATCAACTTGACTTCAGAGAGCAGTATAAAAGTACTATTTTAATCAATTTCATATTTTCTTTCGTTCATTACTCTGATGTTCTCAGTAGGCAATGTTGGCGACTATCCAAGCCACCTAAGGGGTATCATGACTATTCGCAGTCCTGCCAAGCATGTAACGGGTCAGTATCAATTCAATTCCAATGAGATGCATTATTTGGGGAAGAACATCTGATCAAAAGAGAATTCGAACCTAGGTTCTTTGGATTGTGTACACTACCAGTTCGCTCAACTTCATATAATTTGATGAAAAAATCATAAATACCACGAAATACTGACAAACTTTCTCAGTCTTTGAAATTTCATGTTCTATAACACAGTATTTTTTCCAGGCAAACTTTCCAGTTTGCCCTAATAAGCTCTATAAGTCTAGGTTTATTTACAAGACTATAGAAGTTACAAATCAAAAATTTTTATTATTGTACGTGAGAAAAAAACCTGAAAATGACACCTCATTTTCCCATTGAATAATTTACACAGGGTGTTTCCTAACTACGGTACAAAACTTCAGAGGATGATTGGTTAGGTAGTATTAGAAAAAAAAGTTTTTATGAACATATTTCTGGGGTTTCTGAGATACAGGGCGTTAAAGTTCGAAAAATAAGTCACTTATTCAGCATTGACTAGATTGAAATTATTAGGTCCAGTGGAGTCTCAGTGGGCACCACAGTTTATATGTTGACATGTAATCGACTTATAATATTACTTCTCAATATCCATTGCATAAAATTATATAAAATAGGTAGTGTTACGAGAAATTTTCTTTCTGAATGCTTGCTGTGAGGAATTGTTTCTATTGACCCACCAGTAAAGACTGTCCGGCTGATCAGTGTAAAAATAACTCCGTAGATGTGAGTAGAGACAGTTATGAATGAATTCATTACCTAGAAAATATAGTTCACCTTTGTTTCGAAATGCACATTTTTTTTTCCAAATATCGACACTTTTTTCTAATGACATGTATATTTGACAATATTATTTAAACCTGCATATTTTTGGGCATACTCTTTGCAAGTTAAAATTATAATTATCTATTCTATAGAGACTTTGATGGAATGAAGAAATATTGTGTGGAATTTGTTGCGACTGATTTATGACACCATATTCCTACTTGTTTTTGATCCACATAGGAAAGTGTGACACGGAAACTACAGGCAGCCACGATGATTTAAATTCCGAACAGCCACAATTTCAAAGTGTTGTGGTAAATCCGTTTCCATTGAAGTAGCAGGCTTCTTCAATTTCAGGTGGCTGAGATCTTTATGGAGAGGTTCAAAAGTAAAATTTGAAACCTGCTTGCTACCAATATCTGAACCTGGACAGATTCTGGCCGTTCTAAAAAACGAATTGGTCTACCATGTCTGATCAACATTGCATCAACTTGTCATGACTTTGCTAATATGCCTTGCATTGCCCGATGGAATGGTGAGATGTCTAAAAAAACTGAAGTTCCACTGGAAAACACGAATTGTAGAATCTGAACAGGCTACCTTGGAAAAAAGTGTTTTCTAGAGCTATGCCTCCACTTTTTCTCTGTGCTTCAATATTGTCATCATCCACTTCAGTTATTTCAAAGTTTGCATCAACAAGCCATCTATTTTATATGAAAGACTACAAACTGTATGTCTATGGAGAATTGGATCCCTTTCAGGCTTTGGTATTACATGATGAAGAAATGTGCAAAGATGCATTTACGGAATCAAAACATCGTTAACCATTTGTATGTTCGAGAATTGTATATTCATCTCAAGATGAAGAAAAACTAACCTTTTAATATAAAAATTCATTCAATTTTTATTATATTATTCAACTAAAAATACAACTTTTTCGTCGCCTGTGCTTTTTTTCATATATCTAGATTCGTTTATTGAATTATCTAAGGGAACAATTCGTTCAGGACAGTCTCAACTCCCTAGACTGTAGGTTGACGGACTGACACCTATCATAAAACAACTACTTCCCTGGTAAATACCACAAAGGGTATTGGATTATATCCGACAGGTGTCAGTGCAGGATTCTTCACTGAAGTTATTCCTGCATATGCTGTTGGCGATACAACGTCAACATAAAGTCGATGATTTCTGATTATTGAAAATCAAATTCCTTCAGATTATCATTTCTCCAACTAGGTTGTAGCGGACAAAAAACAACACGTTTTTCATCGCCCTTTCTGCCTGTGAACGAGGTAACTAACCCATATTCGAAATTTGCCCAATTTCTCGTAAAAGAAAACTTTCCAAATATAGTCAGTGGGCATACTTGAAGACTGGCTACAAATCAAATCATCTAAAGGAACAATTTGTTCAGGCCAGTCTCAACTCCCTACAGTGTAGGTTAATGGACTGACACCTATCAGAAAACAACTACTCCCCTGGCTATTACCACAAGGTGCGTTGGATTTTAACCGACAGGTGTCAGTGCAGGATTTTTCACTGAAGTTATTCCTGCATATGATGTTGATGATACAACTGCCGCAATAGATTTTCAATTATTGGAATACACTTGCAGACCGATTTCGGGCTGTTTGGCCAGTCGTCAGTGCAAGGTAATGTTCATCATCAACATAAAGTCGATGATTTCCGATAATTGAAAATCGAATTCATTCAGAGTATCACTCCTTGAACTAGGCTGAAGCGGCCAACAAACAGGTTTGTTATCGCCCCATCTGCCTGTAAATGAGATGATAATCAACCGCATATCCGAAATTTACCCAAGTATGCCCATTGACTATATGTGAAAAAAATTGTTGAATACAAAAAAAGTTATTTTGCATATCATATGAACACCTGCTTTGAAGACCAGCAGAAAGTGATAGTGTTGTCATATCATTGGAAGTCATATGTTCATACAAACTTTTTTCTTTAAAAGATCTGATGAATCACCCTCTGAAGTTTTGTACCGTAGTTAGGAAGCACCCCATGTATGCAAAATGATATAGAAATTCTAATGTATAACATATAACAGACAAAGAGTACATTTTTAATGTCTCCTCCCAGTTTCTGAAAGTATCACTTGAAAAAATTGAATTTTAAGTTAATGAAGTGAAACTGACTGTGAAAATTTTAAGATGTCGACTGGACGCCATATCGAAAAAAACTGAATGGTAGGGATTTTTGTCATATTGTAGCTACTAGTGATCACTTCAAAACCTTCGAATGAAAAGTCAACCTACCACAAAATGGCAATACATTCAACAGTTACCTGAATACAAATATACTAACATCTGTAATATATTTTTTTTAAATATTTGTTTTTCCCAGCTATACATAGACGGCAACATCGATAAGGTTTGGAATGTTATTATGATAAAAACAAACTTTTCTCCGGTTTTGATGATACATTCTGTATGAAATAGCAGTCAAATGATTGATTCTCGTTCGTAGCAAACACATCGAAGCGATTTTTATTTTTCGGTACAACACGTAACTTTCACAAAACCGAACTATCGTTTTAGGAATCGTTCCATCTGTATAAAATATTAAGCAGAATTTACAACTACTAGTAGCGTCAAAAATAAAATATCTCAGGTTATCCGTCCGTTCCGGAAAAAAAACTAGTTCCAACAATTCAACAGTGTATTTTTTCCATTACGATCTGTGGAGTTTGTCCTTTCCATATATAGAAACTTCTAGAAAGAAATGAGTATCACCCATACAAAATCCAAATGTACAAGTTACTTGCAAAACAATAGCCAAAAACATTACAAGGCATTTTACCTTTCCCCAAAATATTTATTTCAGTGATGAATATACCATTTTCTTCAACGATAACGTTCTAAGACAAAATTGTCTTTACTTGAGTGACACCAACCAAAAAACAATATCCAGAAAATATTGATGTTTGGGCAGGTATATTGGGAAACTACATTACTGTAGGATAGTTATTCATCGAACGTTGGAAAATATTATTTACGTTCTACTGTAATCACCCAAATCTTCAGAGCGAATTCTAATGAATTCAATATAGATATTGCATTTGAAGGCTGGAGTTATGGACGATTTGGACGATAATTTCCCCGCTTGTTGGCCGTCGAGTTCCTATTGAATAATCAGCTCGCTCGCTAGATTTGACGGATTGAATCTTTTTACGGGGCTATTTGAAGCAGAACCTGCTTCAATGTTGGATATATGGCAAAGAACATCAAACCTGGGAGCAGGTTGTGGGAAATCGGTTTCTGTCTAATATTTATTCTCCTTTCGTCCTGGAGCACTTCCTCAATCCTCTGCCTACCTTCATCAGACTTCCCTTTCAGTACATCTCCACTGCGGTTCCGGGTGATATCTTCAACGTATTTCATACATTCCTTGCTTCGGAGTTGTTCACTCACTATCCTGACTGTCGATATCGTGTCTTCCTTATTGGCCTCAAGAATAACAATTTCCTCTCTCATAAGTGGTGGTGTTGCTCATCGCCATCCCTTATTCTCTTGTTTCGACTTCCTGATGCTTCTGTTTCGATTCAAATATCAGTCTCTATTTCGGTTGTTTTCAATATTGGTGCTATTCCAGTCAGCTCGATTGATGAACTGTCAACCACTTATTACATCATTAAAGTTGAAGTTTTGTTTTTGAAATGGCTTTGGCATGGTTTTTTCTTTCATAAACTGTACGTTTATGTTGTCCATTTTGATTTTCATGCTCCTCCATTCACTTCCTATACCATTCATCCAATTAATCAAGCCTTCTAAAATTATTCTAGTGATCTAAATGATTCTCTTTCACTCTTGTGCGTCCTCACCGTCTTCTCTCATTCCCTAACCCTTCTGCCCAACATAATATCCTTCATTTTCAATTTAGACAGTCTGTTGCCCACTCTCTTACTTTTTCCGATAAATTTTCTGAGCTGTCACTCACCACTATTTTTTCACCCTTGTTGAACTGTATTTTCCCACAGATACAATAAATTTCCGGTCGATATGGAAAATTTATGGTGTAGTTTCTCGAACAAGAAACATCCGATGAAAAATGTATGAAGGCCATCTTATTCAATGCAAAAAGTAATAAAGATTAAGTATTTTCGTTTTTAATATCTTCTTGAATAACGTCATAATATAATTAACACAAAATTAATGCATTTTGGTTCTTTTCGAATATCTCCGAAAGTAATTGGAATTTCGTAAATTTCGAAATCTCATCTGAATAAGCTCTGAAACAGGCAATTTCTTCCTCATTCAACTATGATGTACCTCTCACAGTTTCCAATTTTCTCACTTTGGCCCTTTTCAATTTAGGCACTTATATTTTTTCAAGGATGAAATACAAGCACTACAGGAATGTCCCTGAAGCGTTCTGAGAGTGGTGCCTGTGCGACAGTAGCGATTCACGTTGGATTTGAATGGAGATTGAATTCATTTGGAAAAACTTTCCCAGGAAGTTTATTCCACGTCAACGAAGATTTTTGAATGAAGAAGTTGTTGAACAGTGAAGTTCGAGGTGTACTTTGTTGAACCTGGAAACGATGAGCAGCCACAGTCCGCCGCGTGTTTCTGATATGTACCGCTCTTGATGGAATCAAAAATGCCAAGTCACTTGAACAACTCCCGTGAAAATATCTATAGAAGAAAGACAAATTTCCAACCCTTCTTCGATGTTTCAGACTATCTTTTCTGGATGGAATCCTGCAGCTTCAGGATATGCTCAGGGGCGGAGCTCCATAAATGAGAACAATACTCCAAAGAAGGTCATATCTGAGCTTTATGAAGCATCCAAAGAAGGTAAATAAATTTTTATTGAAATAATTAGAAATGGATATGGATTGAGTGAAAACTGGTTTCAAGTACTGAGATTTCATTCGAACAGTAAATAGTCTACTGTATCGAAGAAATATATCAGTTGGAGTTGCTAGATGTTGAAAAGTCCTATCGGAAGCTATAATGATAAAGATAGAATAATAATATAGAAATAATAATGGCATTATTATGATAGAACCCATGAAACGAGTATTAAATGTTATATTGGAAATAATTTCATGACGATATCTCATATCGATTTGAAAAAAATATGTGAGCATATATTGAAACACTGAAATGATGACTAAAATGCATAGTTGTTCTCTGATTGAATAGTATATAATCGTCACTGAAAACGATAGTTGTTTGTAAAGGATATTATAGTATTTCTTATATAGAAATGGTAAAAAAAGAATATTATTTTCATCATATGAGTAAACGAAAGTTACCAAATATGTTTCCATCTACAGAATATTATTGTGAATAAATAAGTAAAGGTCTTTATGGAGAAAGTATTGTATAATATTATATCATCTTTCCCACCAACCGATTTCCTAGAGTCTTTGAAGTCTTCTAGATACTCGCTAGGACAACAAAAGGATTGTTTCGAATTCTTAGGGTCCGTGTTGAATACTCTTCGTGAGCAGGAAATTGACACAATCAATACTCCTGACCGCTCTGGACTAAATGATTCCGTACAGTCTATCTCGTCTCTTGTTTGTAGATCTTCTGCTGGAAAAATCTTCACCAGTTAATTTTATAGTACATGTTCAAGTGGTAGCAAAAACGTATGTGACTTTCTGGAACTTCAACCAGCGTTTCCTGATATGACTGATAACCAGTCCATGCAAAGCTTATTGTTATATCATCTGAAAATATAACTTTTAACGCGTGATTATCAACTGTATTGCGAAACTAACTGATATTATAAGACAAGTATAGCTGAGGCACCAGTCAATCTCATAATCACACTGATGATCTTCAAACATGACTCAACCTCTAACAGAAGCACCAAACTCTTACAAAGGTTCGAAATCTGTTTTTTTTTACATCTGAATGAACACTTCAATCTAGCAGACCAATATTATAATCTTCATGCAGTCGTTATTCACTGTGGTTCTAGCGTTGAATCTGGTCACTATTACGCATTGGTCAAAGACAAAATGGACTGGTTTAAATTTGACGATAGTCGTGTCACTAAATATTGTGGCAGTATCATGAATATATTGGAACCTCTGGGGACACCCTATATTTTATTCAATAAAAGAGAAGATATTGGCAGATCAAGATCTTCAGATGATGTGTGCTGCAGGTTTTTCCGGAATTTTCTGTTGCTGAAAAAGCAAATGCTCTACTGGAATCATTCAAGTCTCCCCGGAGCGCCAATTAATTTTTGTTGTTGTTTCACAATTTTATAATTTATGTTACTTTCATTTTTATATATCAACAATTTTAATAATTTCAATGAATTGAAGTAGAAATGAAGAATTATATTATTTTTATATGGCTGTTATAGTTCAATTTCAATTTACTGTTGTGATCGAATAAATTTCTGAATTCAGTTTCATTAACCATATATATCAATTTTAGAATTTGAGAGTAATGTTATTGCAAATGGAACTCTCAGAAATTCGCTTTCATAATTATATTGGTACTTTGTTGGAAATTGGTATCAGCCCATAAATATCATTTTTGAATTACTTGTTGTGTCAAATATGGGATTTGGAAAAAATCAAAATCTTGATATCACAAGAACCAAATAAAAAATTTCTCCGAACCCAGGTCATAATTTCAATATAAAAATGTTTAAAGAAGTATAATTGATGAAATAAAAATTTCGTTGAAGAATCTTTCGGAAATTCTGTGTTTGAAACTGATTGAGCTGTGATATACCTTCTGAATAGTTTTTATGATTTTTTTCAATATGATATTGCACATTCTTCAATCGAAAAAATTTTCGAATATGTTTTCATCGAACATTCAATGTATTCCCCAGCCTTATAAGAGTTCAATTTGTTAACATGATTCCACGGATATAATTATGAAGTATGAAATGAATGCTGTACAGTTACATGATACAATAATGATAAAAAAAGTGTTCACACATTTTTGGATTTGTTTAACATAATTTATGAATGACTACAAACCAAAAATGTACTTTTTACAAAAAAGCAGTAATATCCAACTTATTTATATTTGCATCTTCAACTTTGGAACTTCCAAAAAATATGAAAGGAATGAAGAATTCTGATAAATTTGACGTATTTCATCATCTCAGTAATTACGAATAAAATAATATCATTGAAATTTAATTCCGTAGCGGATTTCTTGTCCTCTTGGTCCCATAACAACGAGTGGTCATTTCAGAGGAATTCATGTGTTTATTCTCAAGTAGTAATGAATCCTCTCGAATACCATCAGAGCTTGGTATTTGTTTACAATAGTCGAACAAAACGTTTTTTTAACAAACTATCAAAGGATTGGTGATCTTTAGTTGAAGCAATCGGATGTGTCACGAAACGAAAGTAATTATATTCGGGAGTGGTAGTTCTAAAAATAGTTCTTATCAATATAAGTTCAATCAACATGAAAGGCTGAGAGATAAAAATCTGTCTACGTTATATATTCACCAATGGCATTGTAAAAATGATCTAGATACTACATTATATTTCCTACTGACGGCAGCAAAACCAAAATATGTGAATAATTTACCAATTTCAGATTTTGAAGAGTAAACATGAGATTAGGATTGTCGAAAAAGTATATTAGTGTCGATAAAATGCGCTAGGTGCACTGCGATACTGCGCAGTAAGTATTCTCCTACTGACACACTCGTAGCAGCACACGTAGGCTAAACATCACTTGAACAGGATCCTTCTGAATGCTCTTCGAAAGTCCTTGTTGAAGATGGTGTAGATGACAGGGTTCAACGCCGAGTTCATGTAACCTGAAAAAAAAAAGAATTTTTCTATGTAAATGGAGCTTTACACTGATGTTAATATAATCACATGGTTGAAAACTACTTGGATAGAAGTAGGTATCCCGTTTTATAATTTTTCATGAATAACTCTCTCAAAACCGAGTTAAAACGATTATCGTGATAACATTTGTTATGAACTTGGCAACACCGTAAAATTTATTCACATTCCATAATTTTCCATTTCATGAATTTTTGTATTCCTGTTATTCTGACTGTGCGGGCAACATTGCCAACTTGTTTCTGAGGTCGATTTGATGATTAGCGAAACAAAACTTAACAAATATAATGGAATTGACTGTTACTTGATAACACTTCAATATAAAGTATCGAAAAAACACTTCAATGAGAGATATCCACTTGCCAGTTTACAAAACCGCGACACGTGTTTCACTATAAAATAGCATCTTCAGGCGTTCCAATACTGACTAAATAAGTTCTATGATATAGTTCTATAGTAGTTCGTGACGCCTGAAGATGATATTGTATAGCGAAACACGTGTCGCGGTTTTGCAAACTGTCAAAGAGAAATCTCACATTAAAGTGTTTTATTAATACTTTTGAAACTTAATATTTGGAATTTTGTTAATTAGATATTTGATTCACTATAACTGATTGAATACTTATCTCATACACTCATTCATGTACTTTTTTCCTCTTCAGAAATATCATATAAATTATGGAACGTAGTTAAAAAAAGGGGGTGAGTCCCAATAACATTTATTTTTGAGACTTTCATATTTCTTCGGAATTAAAAAATGTTATGGAACTTATGAATTGAATTGATTTTATAATTTTTTTTTGAGTTATAACTTCTTATGGTAGGGTAAACCGCTTCATTACCTAACGTGTTACAACGCCAGTCTGTCTGGCGTCCCTTTCTCTCACGCATATGTCAGAGGCAGTCAGACTCCTCCTTCCTCGTCGGACGGAGCCTAGTGTTTAGTGTGCGATAGACATATACTTTTGTCAGTATTATGAAAATCTAACTAGTAAGCACGTAATATTTTTTTATTATGTGGAACATGGCCAAAAAATGCTGATATTGGTTTTGTATATGTAGATTATTAGTATCATCATTTAATTCTACACAAAATAATCAATAAAAGATATTATCATCAAATTACCTTTTCTGACATCATCATATTAATATACATGTCACATATATGTTCACTAATTGAGGTAATTTTATTGTGGAAGTACGGGGTTATAAGCAGGGCTATTCAAATTCGTGAGTCTTCAAAAGTACAGTATATTGAGTAGGTTTAATTGTAGCAAAAGTGCCGATTTTGAAAATTTCAACAGAAAAAAACCGTATACAATTTCAATGGGTTGTCAGAATATATACAATTTTTACATACATAGTGTAGTAACATAAGTACATCGATGACATAAGTAGATGAAACGTATTCCGTGACATAAAAAATCGTAATTCATGAATGAATTGTGTGTATTTTCCAGATTGATACTGAAGAGCCCTAAGGCAAGTGTCTTACGGCGAAACATCGGTGTCTACAAGTGAGGATGACAGTGTTCTATGTAAGTGCAATTTGTTACCATTCATTTAAAGTAGAACTGCGGCGAATGATATTTGACAGTTATTTATTTCGACAGTATCCACAACATACTTAGTTTTTGTAATGTTCTCAGCAACTTCACTTAGCGTATTAGGAGTCGAGTAATATGCATCGATATAGAAAATTGTAAATGTCTTGAAAACGATCACCTCCAGCGTTGTTGAGGAAGTGTTCCTTTCTATTCGGAGAAGGTGCGGAAATTAGGTTTTTTTCATGAAAAGTTACCAGTAATTATGACAATTTGAAATAGATAATGACAGCGTACACAGAGCCTTTTAGATATTACCTGAAAATTATTAAGAAATTATGATTTCCGACGTCAAAAAATCTCCGGGTTTCAAATTTCGTGCAAATAATATATTTTTGCAATAGATATTTCTACAAAGCAAACAAAAAAATTCAATTCCAACACCCTGTGTCTCCGAAACAAAACATTTCAGGACACAAGTCTTCTTTTAAAATTGTGTCAGTAATACGTCACTTAAATATTTTGAAGAACTTATGCTACACCCTATACAATGTCATTGTATTTTGACCAAAGTCGTAACGGAACCTCCACAATTGCAAAACTAGAAATTACCTCATGCATCCTCTTCCTCCTGTGCTAGGAATCGCATGTTGAGAAGTTAGACATCCTCAGCTCGGTTAATGAAAAATCCGATTCATACAGATGTATTTCAATGAAGTTTTAACGGGGTTATGTATATGGAGTGTAGTTGGTCACTGATTTGTCGAATTTTATCTATGACTTGGGTGAATGAGTTTCATTTGCATTTTTCATATACATAGAAAATATTTCAGGAAGAAATTTTCTGTTACAATATATTTTTCCGTTAATCAGCTCACGCACCTTCACGAATGACAGCCCTTATGTGTCGAAAGTTGTGGAACTGAGGATTAACAAGGCTTTACTGTTTGGCTACTATCCGACACAAATATGAGGAATTTTAGTTTGCCAACGGACATGATTTACCTGTCAATAATTTACATAACAACAGATTATTTTTTGTTGAATGAGTTGTTAATAATGAATCCTTCTCCATTCTGAAAGTACCCCCGTAGCCACCATTAACCTTCTTTCTCGCGGAGAACAGTTTTTACATCTCCGCCTTTGCGACCTCTGTTACTCAACTTCAAAATTTTGATCACGAACTTGTTTCTGTATATTTCGATCAACAATTTTTTTCAATATAAGGAATTTCAGCTATCGCAAAGGTTTCTCCAACTCAGTGATCAGATAATCCACTATTTTTTCCTTGCAGTTTCTTACAGTTTTGTATTCTAGCTGACCCTGAAGGAAATTTTCGACCTACATACCCTACAACCGCTAGAAATAAAGGAAAAACTTTTTTCCATCTCCATTTTCTCACTTGAATTGACACACGACATCCTGTAAATGAGTTTATCTCTCCTCATACGAAGGACATATTTGTAAAACTTTGTGCAAGATTGAGAAAGTGGAAAAAACCTAGAGTTGGTCTCCCAAATAGGTATTAAAATAAACAACCTCGTTCCAATATGACAAACCCATACCTTTTGCCAAATTCTTATGCACCTGTTTAAAAAAAATCTGTTTTTTCATGAATCAGCTATCGCCCCCATACGAACGACAACTCTCAGAAGTTGAGAAACTTGTGCGATCAAAGAAATAACGAGGTCTTACCATTCAACGTGTGATTCCTAACACGGTATAATATTACTAGGTTCATTTGATCACATGTTAGAAATGGTTGAATCGAAATGGTATTTTGTTATATGATTTTTGACAAAAATTACCCGAGATGTCATTTAAAAAAAATCTTCAATTTTTCTAGTTTTCCATTCGAACCCATTACTGTTTCTCTCTAGAACAATAGACTACACAATTTTGTTAACGAATAGATGATTTCTTCGTCAAATAAGACCACGAAGTACCATTTTTCCAATATGATGACTATTGGAATCTCTGGAATCTCTGACATAGTATGAGTCCAAGATTTCTGCCCCAATTTCATATTCTCTGACTGAAGGTGTTCTCTCAAAAATTTATGAGAACAGTGTTGAAACTCCATGTCTGTTCTGGTAATTATAACTTACAATATATAACTTTCTTTTGAATAAATATGTGGTAGTTGATTATTACATATCATTTTGTATTTTCTAGAATCTTTCCTCTAAGGAACAGACATGTGATAGATATTCAACACAGTTTTTTGGGGTTTATTAAATCACACAATCTGAAAAAATAAAATCCTAATCAATAGACAGTGTGCTGAAGTGACTTAAATCAAAAGAAATTAAAACTTTCACAGTTTTGGGCGAGATTTTCATTGTGAATTTCAGATTTCGAAAACTGAAAAGGATCGTTTTCAGAAACGTCAATCACTAAAGAAAGCTAAGTATGAATATTTCAAGTTTTTCAATTGATTTTTTCAATTTGTAGGTAAAATTTGAGAATACGAGTTACTTACTAATTGGAATTTTCAGTAGTTTCTATTAAACAGTATCTTTTCGGGCTGAACTTTTCAGTTTGCCCTTTACTACACTACAGCTGAGTCTCTATTGATTAAGCTTTCATTTTTTCAGATTTTAGGAGGTTATAAACCCAAAAAACAGTGTAAAATATTTGTATTGGTTTTTCTGTCACGATTGAACAAAATCTGTCGATATGAATAAACCGAACCATGTTTTGTATCGATTGTGAATTTGCTAAAGGTATTTTTCTATAGGTACTACATTTTTCCGGGTGACTATGAAATCATTGTACACGACGCTATTCAATTGTTCATGAGATGAGAAATTTGAAGTTCGAAATAAAGATATATTTTATCAAATCTGACATTTTCGATAATGAAACAACTCAAAATTCATACAGGGGTAACCCAAAAAGAATCCAAGCCAAGAATTTCGAGTGAAACCCTGTACAATTTTTTCAACCAGTTGATCGAATGTGAAATTTTCTTTCCAGGGATATAAGACATGTGTCTTATATCCCTGTAGTCACTTCTTCATAAATTTTTTTTCTTTGCGACAAAAACTCTTGGGCTCGGTACTGATTGGAAACGACGTAAATGAGATAGCAATTTCTGGAGAAAATCATGAAGATATCTGCCTAGTAAATGTGTTTTCAACTATCATTGATTGATTTTCGCAAAAGTGCGGATTTACATTTCAAAGGCTGTTAAGGGTTGAATGTTTGGTGCATTTTTGGGTTATTTGAAAGTGAATTCAACCCTTGTTTCAAACGAGTTTGGATTAAGATAATACATTGATTTCGAAACGTCTTCTGTTGTGCTAGGGATCTCGACACAAGGAGGTAAGCGTTCGACATTTTTTTAGAAACATAAACTTTGAAAATACCTTGAACTGTTCATAATTTCAGA
>WOGO01000922.1:0-20176 GCA_015342085.1 Leptinotarsa defecta | reverse complement strand
CCTTTAAATGTTGAATGCATTATTTCATTCCTCTTTTTCGAGTATTTAAATATTTTTTTAAAGAAAAAGGTTGAAATGAGAGTTCTTTTATGAAAACGACTTGATTTTCGTCAGGAGGAACATTCCCCATTGTCTTCAATTAATTTTACAACGTTGCCTTATCTACTAGTCTTAAAATATTGGTCCACTATTGTTATTCCTAAAGTCTATGGAATGGTTTTGTTGCAAAATATGATGGGCGACTGCTGACTTTTCTGGTCTTCAATATTTTGTGTATGCTAAGTGTTCCTTATATCTAATTTCAATAGATCTTTTAGTCTATCCATATTTTGCATTGCAGACCTTACATTTAATTTCGTAAATTCCAGACTTTTCCGAAATCTTGACTTTGTACTTTGGATGGTAATTATAATAATGAACTTTGACGTTTTTTGCAGGTGGTAGACAATGTTTCATGATGAATTCCATTAGCTAATTAGTATCTAACAAACCTAAACGGGTCCTAACAAATAAGAAACTCAGTAAAATAAAAATTGAACAAAAGTTATTTTCTTTATTCTATATTCACTGTGAATTGTATCTTTAGAATCATTGTAAATTGTATTCAGCCGTTAATTTATAACTATTCCACTTGTTGAGAGAAAACTATAGACGTAAGAGAGTATTGTGAATAAGACTTTAAATCACTTTGATGTAGATTCGTTTTTGAATGCTTATCCTAAACTTCTATAAAAACTTTTGGCTTCGTCAATATATAGGTCAAGAATAATTGTTAGCATTTGTTTCAATTACCGTTGATGATGTCAACATAGTTTCGAGAAACGAGAATAAAAGTTGAGTAATTATATATTGTTTAGATCCGTTCGTATATTATTCACTAATGGAATGTCTGTTATAGGAAATATCTAGGTCAACACTTATTTATAAAGCTACATTTCCACTGGATTTTGATTCAACAAGACATTGCACAAATGAAAATGAGTTAAGGAACTTGAAAGTTGAAGACTTTTCCCATTTGTAACAACAAAATCTCTGAAATGTAAACTATTAGAGAAAGTATACGTACTTCTGTAACCAATTAAAATTAATGTTTAATTGAAAGTAAATAACATAGCTTCAACCTTTGACTTACAAGGTTTGAAAGTTTTAATTGCGTCTTAATTTATTCTAGATGTTAAAAAACGCGGTTTCTTCACCAAGAGACGAATGAATGCAGTATATGGTTCGAAAATAATGATTGGCAAATTGTGCAAGTCCCATATCACCATCGAAATCGAATGATCAGGAGTCACATGTAAACTAGTTCGAAGGAAAGGAAGGATACACAGATTTGATCGACGATAAATAAGACTTTCACTTGTTCATTTGAATAATCAATTATTCCTTGAACTTTTACGATTGCGAACGATAAATTGATGGCTAAGATAAACATAATATATTCAGTAATTTATTCTCATTGAATTCAAATGATGTTCGAATACTTTCTTTCTCCATCAATCATTTTGCTAAAATATCGGTGTTGCCTGAACGGTAGAATGGCATTAATTCGATAGCGAATGATAATATCAGTGGATTTTATTCAAATGAGATTCCTCATATTTTTTTACAAGTTTTATGTTGATCCTTTCCCAACATTAGGGCATTCTCACATGTCTCTGTTATTCCTTTTACTGGTAAATGTCTTCGTCTAGTAGAAAGGCTTTTTAGTGATCCTCTGATCCAAAAACATCTGATACTGATGGCATACCGTCTTCAGTAAACATAATTTGTTCGCTTGTAGTGAAATATCACACTTCACTGAGGAAGTGAATTTTTGCTAAAATTTCAAGCAAGTAAAAATTACAAAAAGTGTAATTTGTAATTATGCTATTCTGGCATCGCAAATGCCATTCAGAATAGCATAATGGCATCGCAGATGTAGAAACATCATTTGCAAAAGCATTCAATAAAGATTTCACTATCTTAACTTCATGCATACACCTCCAGCATTCCACTAAATGCAGCTTTTATATTAGGTACAGGAGAAGTGAATCTGATACATGTTTTGGTGTACCTCAGGGATTCAACTTGGGCCCCTGGTTCATATTGTTCATCTAGTAACTGTATTTTATTTGCCGATGATTCTGAGATATTAACGAAAATCTACAATTAAATAGAATTCATCTCACTTCAAGCCTTTCTTAATTATCCATATAGATGGTGTGAAATGAACAGTCTAAATTTGAATCAAATCAAAGATGCGTTGGTATTCACAGCAAAACCAAAATACATTCTGAATTACAGTACCTTATAAATGATCAGTAATTGGATAGATGCTACAATAAATTTGAGTGTACCATTGTAACAACCTTAAAATTTGAAAAATACATAAAATGTCCAAAATCTGCTTATACAAGTACATTTAAAAAAAAAGAGGTTTGGTTGAAATATGCATGCCATTAAAACGTTATACCATATAATAGCAGCCGAATATAATTTTGTAGCAATTATTTGGGACCCCTCAGGTAAAACAAGGTTGAAAAATGGTTTACACACTATTCAGAACGAATTGATTTCAAAGGTACGTATATGAGCAGAAATAGGGTAGAACATTTACGATATGAATTCAATGTAACTAAATTTGAAATGAGGCCTCAAGTCCAGAAACTTCGTACAGAATATACTTGTATTGAATGATAAACACTACATTTACAATTGAGCAACTCAAACAATGACTCGAGATATACTTTGCGTCCTAAAAGTAGTAACTTTCACAGACGTATTTTACACCACATTTTGTGAGATTTTTGATTTACAGTTTACAAAACTCAAACACGTGTTTCACAAAAACTTGTTCAACCATTTTCAGTACTATTAGTATTAGAATTGAAGGGGTTATATTTTTAGGAGTGAATAATTTTTGGGAAAGTATTAGTTATAGGTTTAGCATTAAACAGTCTGCAGCATGGATGTTCATCAAGTATCGGCCAATGTTATTACATACTAGTTTTTTTTTCAATTTTTCATATATGTATAAAACACTTAAGGAAGCTATTGTATAGCGAAACACTTCGGTTTCGTAAACTGTCCGGTGAAAATCTCACAATAAAATATTACTTGTTATGGATCGGCCAATTTTATTATATACACTTGTTATAATAATAGGTAGCCAGTTTGTCCTATAATAGAATAGAATACATTCATATCGTTCAAATGTATTGTATTGAATGTATTGTTGAAGCTACGCCGCTAGTTTTTATAAATATGTGTACAATTGGAATGGTATGATTGATGTCGAATCATAGTTATTTTCGATTATAAATATCAGATTTTTTTCTTTCTGTGAAGTTTATTCGAGGTATCGCATAAGATAATTGATTTAAAGTATTTTTATTTTTTTTGAATTATAAATATGATTATGTAAAATACGTCATTAAGATATGTATGTTTGTACATGAAATGAATAAATAAAAACGCTTGATATAAACCTAATTTTCTGATTGAAAAATATATCACATGTTTCGTTAGCACAGTATCTTTGTCAAGTGATTTGAATTTGAATTCAAATCACTTGACAAAGCTACTGTGCTAGCGAAACATGTTGTGATATATTTTTGCAATTAACCTAATTTGTTGAGTGAAATGTTTTTTCACTTCCAAAATTTGCTACACAATCTTCTCTCTCGCTCTTGAATGCAAAAACATGCCTTTTATATCTGATACACCAAAGTCAGAAACATAAACGGGAGTTAAATATACTGGCATTCGAATAATCCACTGGTGGTCTTTACATCAAAGACAAATTTCATAAAGCTCGTTGTTGGGGTAATTTAAACAAATCTCTAGTCATACCTTCATTTTCATAAAGTTAATTAATTGAGAAAATTAACTATGGTTTCGTGCGTTGATTACACCGTGAGTTTTTTTTTGATAGCGACTCAGTGGCGTAACATAGAAACGAATTTGTGAAATATATTTCTTTAGTTGGTTCGGATATTTATTAGAAGTTGAGAAATATTCAGATTTTGAAAGAAAGTACTTATGTATGATGAACATTATTTTGTGATTCATTTGTTGAAACCAACAGAGGAAATCACTTTTTTCTTTTTTTTTGAGAAGGAATTGTTAATAACTTTCACCGTACACACGAATATAGTTTACCAACATATGATAGAAAATAACACCCAAAGAAAAAATTCTGTTGGAATAATTTCAGATTTCAATAATTTTCGTTCATTCTTTGATCCAAACCTATACTAATATTTATGGAATAACTACTGACAATTTTTTTTTTGTAATTATTGTATTTCTCAACAGTTCATACTAAATCTCAATGAATGTTTTCGATCTTTGATGCTACTGTCTTCTATTTAAATCATGTAGATGGCAAATCTCGAACATTCTGAGGCAAGTATGTCCCAATGTACACTTTTCACAATTTGATAGCATGGAATTTATTGAGAAATAAATCAAGAAGAAAAAATACGTATCAGTGAAAGTTTTACTTCATATTTTCATTATATAAAAAACAGTAGGTTGATGAAAATTTTCATCACAAAGGCCGATTCTGACCTAACGGTTATTTCATAAACGATGTTACGATACAGTAAATTTTTTGATGCAATAGTCAACAAGATATACGGAATTGATTATATAGTATTGATCAAAATACATTTTACATTCGGAACTCAATCGAGTTGTTCATTCAGTTCCTGGACATGAAAACGTACCTCAAAATTATTTGAGGCCTGGAGGATACACAATTTGATCGTATCACATACACTCTACTCTCAACTCAACGCCACTGGAGCAACATGATCTCGAGGTGCATTCTTCAGAAATTAATTAACTTCTGAAAAAGTGCAGAACGAGTTCACTATACCTGAGGCAGCAAATATTAGGATTATGTTAGTCATCTACCTTTATTTTCGTTCTTTTAATTTTGTTGGAGGGTATGAGGTTTATAAGACATAAAGAACTACCTTCATAAATAAATAAATGATATCGAATTACAATCGTTTTTATTGCCATAATTCTTGTTGTGTTATAAGTATTCCAATTGACACCAAGAAAGTCGAATATTGCTGGAGTTCAATTTTATTTGAAACATTGCCTTTGGTTGATTGCGGTGAATTTATTTCATACGTAAGTATTCAGTCGTCTCGTGGTAAATTAAAGTAAGCTACTTTCCATTGACTGATGATTTATGTAAAGAAGTTTATGTATGAGCACAATCAGATAAAAACTAACGTTTCAAAATTTTGAATGATAGTTGATCAACACATACAAGATGACTTTCCAAGAACTGAGTCGATTGATTTCGTGATAAAGAAATTGATAAGAAAAGGTTCCTGGCAATAGGAAAATTTTATTAAAATCGTTGTAAATTTTGTTGTACTTTCTTATGTTTACCAGTTTCTGTTGTGGAGCATTCAAATTGAAGAATTTAGAGCTGAAAGTCATTCTTTAACGAAACTCCTTTTTCGTACTTTATCGTGATGAACAAAAAAAAATATTAATTTTGAATTATACCTCTTGTATAGTAATTATTTGAATGTTTGAGGAATGTGCGCTCAATGGAAGTTCTGAAAGCCGTGAAATATCGAATTTCAGTGACATTAAGACCGTCATTTTACATATTTTTGGAATGTCAACTTTCATTTTGAAAGTTTTTTGTTAACGTTGTTCGCAATTCACTGATAAAACATTAGGGGTTCTATTTGAGAACACTGTTTCACAGCAGAAACTGAACACATCACACTATTTAAATTCAGCAAGTCTTGCAAATGTCATGTTTTATATTAAATGTTGAATATTTCAGAAACAATGTTAGATAGACAATATAAAGTTCATATGGAATGGATATTTCTACATGGATTTGATATATAGAATATAAATCTGTAATATATATGATAATGGTAAAATTAGAAATCATTTCTTTTGGAGTGGAACTGTAAATTCATACTATAAGAGATGGTTAATAATTATGATGTTTTATGATGAATATTCTTTATATAGTTTCTACTCAAACTACATCTACATGGTAAGATTTGACAAATGCTGATGAGAACTGATTTACTTACTTGTTCAGGTAATAGGAGTCCCAATGATTCGATAAATTAGTAAAAGTATATTTTGTCGAGTAGGTTTTTCTAAGTTGTCTAATGCAAAGATACAGGACTCCTTGTTTTACAGGGGATTTGCAAAAATAATGAAATGAAGTTTATTCAATCAAAAAATATATGGTGATGATACATGCTTAATTTGAAGTTTCATAATTAATTTTGCAAAATGTATACATTTCCAAAATAACTTCAAAAATGTTTTTGTATTTGTCAGTAATATTATAAGTGAAGTAACTATTAAAAAAATATTTATATTACTGTGAATGATTTATTCACAGTAAATTTCGTTGCTTTTTACTCAAAATAATATTACATATATTTTATTTGACTTGTTCAACAGTTCCTGGACTGATAGCCTTACAGTGGTTATACCAATGAGGATCGAATACAATTTTACAGAATTCAAAGTCTCCAAATTGAAGGATATCATAATATTCCAATTTTGACTTTCTCTTGTTTTACTTTTCATGGTGTAAGATGGTCCTGCATTGTGAATATTCCTTACGAAATCATTTCATTATTTATGAAAAGCTGTCATCAATACACAAACAAAATATGACACGACGAATCTTCTCTCTAGACTCTTCGTCTTCGTTTTCTACTTAGAAAAGTAATACAGAGTATAGCTCTCATAACATTGCCAACTTGGTTGATGAAGGGCACATTGAGAACATAATTACAGTTTTGCTTGTGGGAGAAGCATTTTCGTTGGATGAATAATGAAACTTGATTTTGGGATTATGCCAAAAATATTAGAGATACGGGCAAAATAGCGGTTTTGTCATTTTGTTTTAATAGGTTTTCAATTTTTCTGGTTACCAGATCTAACGAATTTAATTTTTTAGCTTCGCCTTTTTTTCTTCTGAAAGATATATAAATTTAATAAGGCCCGAAAATTTCAATTGAAATAATTTCAGTTCTGTCATAATTTTTTTTATGAAACCTCAAAGAAATCGTCAAACATAGGTAATTGGCAAACAGATGCTGATCTTTTTTATTATTATTTACAATAGGATTTAGTAACAAAAGGTATTTTTTCATACTAGAATGATATCTTCTAAGTATCCTGCTATACGTCTGTATTGGTTTGCGTGGGTAACAAATATCATTTCCGTAATAGTCCTTCCAAGCGAACACTATCTTCTATAAAGTAATAAAGCCTCTACTTATATCACAATATAAACAAACACACGGTTCCATGAATCTTACGAGAAAAAAGAATTCTCTGTTAACATAAAACGTTGAAACATAACGTCTCTAAGGAATTAATGTGCGAGGAATATTTTACATCTAGCCGCCTGAAAGTTTTCACTTATCTGAACAGGAAGTGAAACAGTCGCTACATACAACTTGAAATAGTTGAATATCTATGTTAGTGTTGCTCGTATAACCGATCTCGCTAAAAATGGCAGTTTCCACGTGATTCGGTCATTTAAAACAGATCTCATTAACCGTTAGGCATGGAGCGTCCTCTCGATCGGGTTTTATCTCGTTTCTTGGAGAGTAAACGGAGATGTTGATGTTTCTCGTAGACGACAGGAGACAATTGAGCAACGTCGAAGTTGGTCATTCACTTTGAATAACCGGAGCATAAATGGATGTGGAGCATGCACTAAACGAAACCTATATCAACAGTCATAGGTTTCACCAAAAGGTTTATCACTGGTTTGGTTGCTTTTATAGAAAATTTAGGAAGGTTGAAGGTTAACAACGATTCACAAATAATTGGTGAAGAAATCACGTTCCGGAAAAACTAACATTTTTGTCTATAAAGTATAATAATTATAATGTTACAATAATGATGGTCAAGTAATCCAATTAAGAGAAGCCAAGCCACGTTCACTGATGATAATATAAAACCAGAGTCAAGTATCAGTATCGTTATTGATTTCGGAACGGGAACCAACTCGAGCACTGCAACTATTACCACATCGCCTATGATCTACTGTAGTAGTAGTCGAAACGTCAGGTATGAAAACCTACAGACCACGGCCAAAAAAACCGGAAAATAGCTTTCACATGGTGATTGAATGGGGCCTGATCCCCTCAGAAATACATTATGTGCAATGGTTAGAAATGAAATTAGATTGAAAGTGTAAAAAAATAAATCTTAATGATTAGAGTTGGCGACTTCGTCACAGAACTGAAAATATTGCAAAGCAAAACTTTGAATTCAAATATCACAGATTCGAACTTCCAATATTTGAAAAAGGGATCATTTCAATAAATTGGACTGAAATGGATTATTTGTAAATAAAAACAAATCATCAATAATGTTGGTTATCACCATAATCAATCATTTATATTCTCTCATATTTCAAATTTGGTATAATTACTTTAGACAGTGAAAGTCCAAAAATCAATAAACAACATTGTTAACTATTTTCCAACAAAAGGTTGGAAGCTATTATTATTACAAAACTTATATCTCAGATGAAAGTAATAGTTATAGTAAGAGTTCGGATTTTAACCACTAAGAAAAGATTTCATTAATTACTAATAGATACTTTTCTAAATCGAAAAAATTGAAGGAATGGGGTTGCTCAGTTTCAAATAATTCTAATGCGATAATTGAGAGAAAAAGAGTTTTGTGGTGGCATCTCATGATGAATCTTCAAACAAAATACACAACAAAAAATACACTATTACTCACTTTTTCTCCAGTCTGATAATTTTTTGGGTCATATATTGAAGAACTTTCAAATAAGACTACCCATTATCTACCAAACCAAGGTGCTTTCTACAATTAACTAAACCCTGTTGGATATGTCGGGTACTACATTGTAATGGTCTATTGTATATTTATTATATATACTTGTGGTTATGCAATATATTTCTTAATGATTAGCAGTTGTTGATTTAGAATTTTTAGAATTTCTTGTATCATTTCTTAAATAACATTTTCTCATGATTTTGGTACAATCCTTGAACCATATTTTTCATGTATATAAGTCATTCCTAGAAACCTTGATGGTTTAACAATAGATTAAAATTTCGAAGTTGAGAATTTTTTAATGGAATTAAATTGTTCAATCCATTGGCCAGTGTAGGAATTTTTGTAAAGGATTTGTAAATATTATCCAAAAAATAGGCATGCACAATGCTTATGTTTCTTATAATTTATGATTATCTTTTCTAATGTCAAGATTTTTTTTTACGCACTGGGTAATATCGAAAATGGAAAATGACAAAAATAGTCTGTACCTGTGATCCTCCGTTCTCTCTGAAAATGGTAATTTCTGTATATACCAGAGCAAGTCGGAAAAACCGTTACTCATAGAGCCTTTTCATTTATTCATCTATTATCTATTATTTTCATAATACAAGTCATTACGTGGGTTAAATATAGAGTAGGTACACCTATATGTACCTCTAATCAGAACTGTTAAGTTCAATAACACCTGATAGTCACAACGGTGTTGGTAAATCTTCTATATCTTTACAATGAGTAATAGAAAATTAATAGATCAATTTGCTACGATCTTAACTACCTGAGAATGCTTTTATAAGTTACTGAATTCAATATTCGCCAGGTGCGGATTCAGTATTAGTTGTTAATAAATGACCAAAGTAAATATCTATTTTTTATAAGGACGAAACACAAGCACTACAGGAAAATCCTCAAGGTGCTCTAAGAGCGGTGCCTGTGCGAAAGTAGTGATTCATATGGATTTGAATCGCTGGAGATTGAATTCATTTGGAAAAACGTTCTCAGGAAGTTTATTCCAAATAAATGTGGAGTATTTACCAGTATCAGAAGTGTATATATTGAGGATTGAATAGTAGATGAACAAAGTTCCCAAACTAGTATGCGTTCAGTCATAGTGTTCAGTATGCGAAGTTCAATTGTTCTTTATGGTAGCATTTTTACCTTTTTCCGAAGTTGAGCACGGTATTTTATTGAATAGAGATGGAGATAAAAATGTGAAGAAGCCAATGTTAACAGTTTGAGTTTTATACGATAGTCTGATCTTTGTGGGTCTGAAAACTACTTAAAAGAAATGGAGTATTTCAGTTTTTTCAACATTCCACTATCATGTCAATTATCAGAAAGAAAGTATACTCAAGACGTTTACTAAATTGTTTGAGAATTTTAGGGTTCATTCTTTCTGCCATTCACAAAGTTAGTACGATATGTTTTTTTCGAGACTCACCATTTTCATTGGTGTAATTATTTTTTCATGATTTACGAGTATGTGTGACATCTTGTTTTGACTCAGTTCGTGCATTCGTGTTCAAAGATACTGTTGATCGTGTGTTACTGATTCAGTTTTGTATCTTGATATTCGATTTTGAGGTTTTCCTATGTTTTGAGTGTATCAGATTCTGTTAGAGTATCGCTATTATTTTATGATCACGACATAAAAGGCTTCAGATTTTCAAGCACTAACCGAAATTACAGTAAGTTGATTCGTCGAAAAAATTGCTAGAAGTAAAACCATGGAATATTTTTCTGTTTCAGTATGTATCATTTTACTAATTATGAGTAATTGACGATCCTGTTGATTGACCATACTCGATAAGGCTTAAATTGTGGCCGGGTTTCACGTTTCATTAGTGGTAATAATGATCTCTATCGTCACTATAAATGGCATAAGTCAAAATAATACAAATATTTGACATTAACTCGAACGATTTCATTGATTAGAGCATCTTATTAAAATTGAAAATCGCCCACTACTTAAAACATATCGAATATGGTCAATTCGGTTAAGTTGAATTTTGTTTGAGTAAACTCGAGTTTTCTGAGTAAATGTCGAATTCAAATAGTAGTAAATAGTTTGAACCGTTAAAAAAAAATCTGTTTCAAATCTGTTTTTCCGTTAACCAGCTGACGCACCCCTACGAACGAAACTTGTGCGAGTTAAGGATTAACGAGGTGAAGCCTAACAGGGGTTGGACGATAGCGAGTGAAAATCGATCGTTTACACTGGGAATTGAACCACCGACCAACAAGGCAGTCAATTCGAGTGAGTAAACAAAGCACCCACGTCGAACCGCCTGGTTGGCGAATATATATTTTGAAATCAAACATAGATATATGCTTCCACGGCTGGCGTCAATGTTTTGGTTGGTTTCCGGGTTTTGCCGTGGTCATCTTTGATTACAATTTTCAAACGTTTCGACTGCAAGTTTCAGTTGATACGTCAAGAAGAGTACTTCAACCAGGCCACTGAAGATGCCTGCCGCAATTACAGTTGAAACGTTTGGAGATTGCAACTAAAAAAGATCACGGCAAATCCCAGAAAACAACCAAAACAAACTTTAAGACCTCGTTCACACAACTTTCGACTTAACGTTCATATGTGAACGACAGCTGCTTGACGAAAAACCCAGTTGACTTTTTTTCATATTTGCAAATACATTTTTGCTGAACATTGTGCCAATCTTCTAGGGTCTTGACTGATATTGCCGATGGTTTCCTTCGAATAATAAAGTTGTCCGTAATATGACATCCCAATGATTTAACATATATAACGTCGATAGATCAGTTCAACATCATATCTATAATTGCATGCAAACGTATAAGGAAAATACCACTACAGCGAATCAAATGAATGCAGAAATCTACATCTACACAGCATTCTAGCCGCCACTATATTTTACGATACAAACACACGTTTCAAAATATGATATCTTGTTCACTATTATTGGCAGAGATGCTATTGGTAAAGCTAGTGGCAAAAATATAAAATTGTTTCAATAAGTAGCTAGTAGAAATAAATGATTACAACTGTGAGGTAAATAATTCACAGCTGAAGGATGAAAAACACGAAATTATGTGATACTAACCAAAATAATTTTAGGGTGTACCAAGGAAATAATTTTTCTTGACCAGTACCTAATGTAGGTATTCCTTGTTAGAAAGGAACTGAATTCATTCGATCTTAAAATTGAAGAAAAATATTTCAATGTTGAGATACCAATTACAGGAAACAAGAAGTATTGTCTCTGGCCCCCCTGCCAAAAGCGCTGGCCGCCGTCAGTGGATACGCATTAAAAATAAATGTTTACTTTTTCAAATTCCCATTGACAGTACTACACCTGAAATTATTGTGCTTAGTAATATCTAGCATGACTTCCATGGTAGACTTTGAAATTTTCATTGGAAAATTTGAGTGATAAAACTAATGAAACTTATTAGAAATGACGAATCTCATTATCAGCAGTAATACGAAATGATTTGAACCTGAAGGGCACACGATGAAATTTTCGAAACTGTTTCATTTTTAGGACAACAATAGCTAAATAGCCCGATATTTCAGGAGTGTTCATATTTGTGAATATAAATTTTGATTTCAACGAGTTGGCATAGTATAAAAATGTTTAAAAATTGATATTTGAAAATAATATCCACATAAAATCAGTTTTTACCTTTATGTATCGTTGGTTTATTTGATTGAAGTGAATTCACACATTTCATAACTCATCTAGGTACGTACTCAGCATTTGGATAATATTGTTCAGTTGATAACATGACAATATGGTAATATCTTTCTACTATTTGATATCCATACATTTTATTTTAATACTCATAACAACTCGTGAAAATTTTGGCAAGGTGAAAAATACCCAAAATATTTTATGAATGTTATAATTTTTTGATCTCTCAACTTTTATTTCTCGATAATATTCGTGAAAACGAAAAAAGTATTCAGGGCCTTCAACCAGTAAAATAGAATGAAAATATGCGGTAATTGAAGTTAAGAACGTCTGCAACAAAAAGATTTCAGTAATAAGATCGACGATTGTATAGATATTATTAAATCATTTTAAGCTACTACTTTCTTCGACAGAAAATTCATCGGTATCAACACACTGTCTTCCACAAATTCATGAACATACAAATATGAGTTACCGTTAAAGCACTGCTATTACTAAAAATTATTTTAAGTAGGTATTATTAAAATGTGATTTGGTTGCCAGACCAGCCCAACTCAGGAATTGGCTTTAATAATCGGTTTCTAGCTTGCATTATGGCCGATAATGAACATCGGTTCTACCTGCCCTAATGTAATGGCGACTCTCGAAACTAACTTTTCAATACTCATCGTTTCGGTCACCTGTCTTTGGATAATAGGCGTCAATGACCGGTAAAGTGGAATATCGAAATAATAATTCAAAAATATGAAAAAAAAAATTATTGTATTAGTTTGAGAATGTCCATATAGGACAAAATTGCAGTATGTTAGTTACAAATAAAAGTGGTAAAAAACATAGAAATTTTCATTTCTCTTTTCATTATGAAAAAAAGTCTTGACTTTCAATATCTCCATCATTATACAGAAAATGGAAAACTTACGAAGAAAGGAAGATAGAATAATAGATGAATACTCCTTCAGGTACAAACCGAAACAAAACATTAAAAACAACTACTTTCAAATGAATGAACTCACTTTTTCCTATTCAGTTCGAATCAGATATTATTCACGGGAATGCTACACAACGTAATATATGAAGGGCCATTGATATAAAATTTCATTGAAATGAAAGACTTACTGTCTCCAGGTTTATTTCGAAGTTTCGGTGATACACTTTTCGTTATTTTTAAGATATATTAGTTTGTAAAATAATTGCCTTTTATTCACAAAGATGTATAATCACGCACAGAACTTTCTTTCAGATACGAACTGAAAAAAATATTCTCTTTCAATTAATTTAAAAATGTTATAAAGGTTTGAAATATTTAAGACGTGACGTGAGAACCTAAACCTTCCACTGATGATCATTTTATCACATATTTGAAGAATTGTTGAATGAGTATTGAATGAATGAATGAATCTTTTGAATAATTTGAAAATTTCTCTTGGTTATTATCTTCATGCTTTTTCTGTAGAAGATCAAAATCTGTAGTAATACTTCTAACTGCCAGCTGATTAATGATTTTTCCAATGGCATCGTTTGGAAGAGTTTTATCAGTTTTTGCTTTTTATTTCTGGTTGAATATACCTTTTTTGGCTCAAGCCAAACTGTGAGAGACAGTTATGAGTTTATTAAATCGACTTCGACCATACAAAATAAGAGTCAGTTACTAATACAAATCTCAAATAACAGAAATATATATGTTGTATTATAAATTTAGCGTAAATTTATTGCAATAAAATATTCGTCTACATGAAAAAAAAATGTTTCACTCTCAAAATCTATGAAACTTTTCTTGAATCTGTGTGTATTTGGCCACCCTGAATGTAAAGTTAATATCTCCCGTAGTTACGGGAAGTAATCATAAAATATTGCATTGACTGTCCCAACGCAGCACCTACGTACTTAGTGAGACTGCAGTGATTTTTTTGAATTATAGCTTGACAGATATATAAACATTATTTTCAAAACAAATGACTGGTAATGAAATCAGTCATACACTTTATTACTGTGGTTTTTGGCTTAACTGCATCGCTTTGAACTAAATTGACCCATTAATATAAAGTCATTACAATTATGACGAATAAAGCTTTAGTGGTGTATGGGCACTATAACCACAAGAGTGCACCTTTCTAGTCAGTATCTGTCCCAGTCGAGGAGAGAATATGAAATAAATCAGGCTGTGTCATTTCAAAATCCACACATCAGTAAAATCATTATCGAAACTGTTGTTTATTACTGACATAAAGGCAAAGACTGAACTTTGAACTTGGGAGTGATTCGGAGCTTTTTAGGTAAGAATCTCAATGAATACTAGATTTATAACCTGTCAAATCAATCGAAAATTATTGTTCGTGGTTGAAATAACAATAAAAGTCTACATTCAACACTTTCAGTAATCAAGAAATTTAATTCAAAATCTCAAGAGAGACCTCACTATTATTGATGGTCACTGGTATATCTTGTGATATATTCGATACTTAAAGAATTTTACTGTTATTAAAAACTATACATACACATTACCCTAGTTCTAAATATACGGACTAATCTGAATTAAGTGCACAACAATTGGGAAATGTAATACAAAAATGTATTAAAGGAAGCGGTAACGTCTTTGAGTACCAATATGAAAACATTTTTCGTTCTTTTTTCGCAAAATATGACATATTGTTATAATTGTAAATTCATATCCTACCTTAAAAACGTTACATTGCATTTGGAAAAACAATCACACAAACACTTTCAAAGCCACTACTCCATTAATTTTTTACATTCTTGCAATAGAGTGTCATATTAAAGATGAATGTGAATAATGACGAACACTTAGTGGGAATTATTTCGTTTTTTAAATTTGAACTTATTATACTGTCAGAATTAGACTGTAAGAACACTGTATACTTCATATAAACAGAATACTCCATTGAAAAACGGTAGACTCATAAAGAATTTGTCAGTGAATTACTACAGATGTTTTCTAAAAGTAACCAGAAATATGGTGGTTCTAAAATCACTATTGAGGTACGGTTTCCTGAAAACTAGTGAATCAAACGTCAAAATACTAATCGATGATTAAGTTATGATACCAGTGACAATTGGCAGATGACAGGTTTCAATTTTGAATATTATACCCTGTCTATCCAAACAACAGAGTGTCCAAAACATTATCACATTATCACCCAGGCAAGGCTGCTTGTACACAGTCGCACTAAGGAACGAGCGATTTTTTTTTTCAATAATATGCGACTGGGTATAGGAAATTTTTTAGGTGGAGTAAAGAGACACCAATTAGCAGTTTTTTCAGCTGTATTAGTACTTGACATTTCGAAAATTTCAAACTTTAAACTACCGCATATGTACACAATACAGGGGTTTAAACGTAACTGACCTCTCCGACACTGTAACAATGAATTCCGCCAGCCGATTGCAGTTAAATCTGATTGGCCAGCGTAAGGAGGTTTGCTTATTGTACCCAATATATACAAATTTGCGTGATGATCATACTTCGATCACGCATCTATCGTTTTTTGGGTTTTATGTCTGTTGGATAGATATAGATAAGAACTGGTGATTGTTAAAAGGTAGGTTTTATGTTTGTTGGATAGATTTAGATAAGAACTGGTGATTGTTAAAAGGTAGGTACTTCGATTTGACAAAAACTACAAACTAGTTTTTGTAAATGAAAAGTAAAAAAATATGTTGTTACATTTCACATAGGTACCTACGTACCTAAATGAGTAAAATAAAGGGAATAATTTGATTTTCACAGCATTGTATCATTTAGATCAAAACTAGCTCAAATTTTTTTCTAACGTAGTATTAATAATTCAGACTACTAGAAACCCCATTGAAGCAAAATGTCTTTAGTAAGTACACTATGAAAGTAAATTCGAGAAATATTTTATTCTAATAGTGACTTCTACAAAAAAGTAATTATTGTAGAGAATTTCACATTTCATGATACAATTGATAGTTGCGGAGATAACAAAAAAATGATTTCTTGAACAATAAGAAATTCAGTAATAATTATATATTAGCTTGCATTTTTACAAGGTTTTTCACGATGAAATGAATGTAATTACAGAAAAACTCAGCAAACTGCATATCATAGATATTTCAAAGGTACATAACCTAATAATTCTAATGCTAATTGCACTTCAAGGTGAGAGCTCGTTAATTCTTAGGTCAAACGATTTTCGACTTTTGAGGGTTGGCGCTTATAAGAGGGTGATAACAAGGTATAATAAAGAAGACTGGATGAATGGAGATCCAAGATCTCTCAATAAAAATTTCTGACAAATACCAAAATAATATATATAGAAAGTTCGACTTATCGAACAATAATTCTGGGTCAGGTTGTAGTACAGTTATTTGCCGAACATTAATGTAGCGTTCTCATCAAGTTGAAAAACATCCAATATTCCGCCCCTTTGGTGGAATAGACACTCCCAATCAAATATTCATATGGATCTGCGGTGCACTTGCCGATTGACTCGTTTACCATTTTCTATCATAGGGATAGGGGAGGAACAAAGGAGATAATGTACATTGGGCCGTCTATTCGTTCTCTAAGAAACAGATTTATCGAGTTGTTCGGTATAAGGGCGGTTCGTGATCATAAATATAGAACATTAATAAATACTCTGAACAAATTAAACATTTGACAGAGCATATAGATTCTTATCGACCTGCCTACCGGTCGATGGTAATGTTGGGTTCGATCTCCGTGCTACTGAAATGTATTCTTAATTACTGACGAGTTTCTCGATATCTATGACCAATTGAAGTTTCGTAATTTTATTTTATGTGCCATAACTCAATGTTCATAGGTCGATAGTAATAAAAATATGTATATGTAATATGAGGCTTCCCAAGTCTTGGTTCGGTTACGAAATCTCACGAAATTGATTTTGAACAGAAGAAAGCTACGAAAAGTATTGGGCAGATACCATCGAGCCCAGTTTCTTGAAGATTTATTCATAGATTACTAGTACGTGTCCCATAAAATATAAAATGCAATAGATCTTCTATATATGTGTAACAGTCCCACAATTCTTATGGGTCAATCTTAGCGCTCAAGTATTTTTACCTTAGTTATAAAATGAAATAATCTTATTTTTTCGAATTAATAATGAGCGTCCAATTTGACATGTAACTTCAGCTCTTTGGTTGATGATGGGCAACATTTCATAGAGCAAAATAAAATCGATTTTTCAGTAATATTAGGTATAATTTTCGATACCGAAGAATAGTTTCTTTGAAATAAAACTCTTTGAAATATCGATGTTTCCCAATTATCTTATCGGCACGGTGGAAAGTAATTTTAAATAAAGCATTTTGTAACCCCAAAGATAATGCTTCATTCATTTCACGACATGAATTATTTTATTTCGATGTGAGTCTTTTTATAACTTTGCTATTTCGGATCGACTTTGATTATCGCGTATGTATGCTACTAAATGGTTTTTTAGATCTTCAAACAGGCTCATGTCAAAAACATATACCTTTAACTTCAGAAGGGATATATGGTTTGATTATTTGTACCCTTTTGAATATTTGCAAACTTGGGTGTGCTGCAATTTGATGTGATCCTGCTACGCGTTGGCATTTTCCCATTTTTAAGTATAAGTATATAATGGAATTGGCCAATACTTGATGAAAATACTTGTATCCATAAATCTCGTAAACAAATTCTTTTGATTTACGTTATTATGTTCAACAGATCACAATCTACTTTACAATTCTTAGTGGTGAAACTAATGAAAATATAAATTAACATTGCCACATGTACAGGAACATGTACGGAAAACTAAGAAGTAAGAACAAAGCTATCGTACCACTTTTTCCGATTGACGGTGCCGTCTAAAAATATTTCATCCGCATGATGAGATTACTTCTAGGAGCAAAACAATAACACATAACGTCTTTGGTTTGCTTCAGAATGCAGATCGCTTCACATTTGAAATGTGAACTCATTTCAGATGGTACGCAACTAGTACATATTAAGCTAAGGTAGCAGATAAATGCGAGCAATCAAATATCTCCATACTGTGGTGTAATGGGCGTGCAGCTTTGTTAACACAATGTTGTTGAACCTTGGTTTATGATAGCATCGATCGGCAGTTAACTGCAACATTGCGTGATGTGAAATATTTTGTCAGATAGTCAATGACCTGTCACTATACAAAACACGGAATTGGTTCACATCTGTCAAATCTGATATCCGACGAAATGTATTTTTGTGAATGAAAAATATTTTTTTTCGATCTTTTTTCGGGTTATCTCCACCTTCCACAATCTAAGAAATACTAAAATTGTAACGAAAAACTTTACATAGGTGAAGAAAGGGCCAACTTTTAATCCTTGCCAGAAAGGTTAGTGCATGAATTCAAATTTTTTTAACAAAGGAGACCGTTCTTTTTATCAGTAACTTGTCGTATTTAATAATTTTGCCTATCAAAAAAGATTAAGAAATTATACAAATACAGCTTGTCAAATCTAGGCAGCGGCTTCAAAGTCTCGGCTCAGGACCTTCCCTAAGATGTGCGTTCGTTAGGAGACTGTGTGTGTGTGAGAGAGAGAGAGAGAGAGAAATAATTTTCAAGTCTCTTCCTAGTTTTGAGAAGCTGTACTTAGTTTATCGTTTCGGAAGACAAAAATCTGACCCCAGAAATTGAAAGAAATCCAATGGATCTTAAAGTTTTTTCCTTTTTTTTTCCTAGAGTGGTGTTTATTGATAATTTAGTCTTGTTCCATTCCAGTCTGATTTCAAAATGTGTTTTGGCAATTTTTATCCTGGTAATAGCCTCTCCCTAAATTTACACCAATATAACTCTAACCACAAGAACGAGGTACCTATTATTTGTTTTTCTTGTGTATTGTTAGGATTTGTATGTAAGAGTATAAATCTCAGGGTATTTGTTGTTTTGTAAGTACAAGTTACGGAAAAATAAAATAGATTGCTTTGTGAAAATTATATTGAATTTGTGCAGAGAATCAAAAGTTTGCCACTTCTATTTCTGTATAAAGTTCACCATTACATTCTTCATATTTCTTTCTAATTGTGGAAGGTGAAACACAACTGAAAAAAAATCTATAAAATGATCTGCTTTCCTTCACTAAAAGTTACTTTTGTATGTTTAAAATTCATTTTTCATCAAACATAAATAGTCGCTCGCTGCTCTTACAACATCAATTATGGGACGCAGTGTATATGTGAAACCTAAGAGTATTTATTTTATTTGAATCTCATTTAGATTCATTCAATAGATATATTAATTTTTTTCAATCACCCAGTTGATTTATTTTGTCTAGTATAAAAGAAGAAAGTAGGTAATATAAATCATGGAAATATGAAACAACAACAAAAATTAATTGGCGCTCCGGGGCGACTTCATTGATTCCAGTGGCGCATTTGTTTTTTCAGCTGATGGAAAACCCGGAAAAATCTGCAGCACCACATCATCTGAAGATCTTGATCTGTCAATGTCCTTTCTTTCATATATCAAAATGTAGGGTGTCTCCAAGGCTCCAATAAATTCAAGACATCGCCAGGGTCACGACTATCGTCAAACTTAAACCAGTCCGTTTCGTCTTTGACCAATGCATAATAATGACCAGATTCGACGCCAGAACCACAGTGAACAATGACTGCATGAAGATTATAATAGTGATCTGCTAGATTGAAGTGCTCATCTATTTCGAACCTTCGT